>JAQISU010000241.1:3555000-3820000 GCA_029339505.1 Unio delphinus
TGTGACGATGAGGAAACTGCATGACCGACATACCATCTAACAAAAATGTGACAACAATGAGGAAACTGCATGACCGACGTACCATCTAACAAAAATGTGACAACAATGAGGAAACTGCATGACCGACGTACCATCTAACAAAAATGTGACAACAATGAGGAAACTGCATGACCGACGTACCATCTAACACATTTTATAACAGTGAGGAAACTGCATGACCTACGTACCATCTAATAAAAATGTGACCTCAGTGAGAAAACTGCATGACCAACGCATCATCTAACAAAATGCGACAACAATGAGGAAACTGCATGACCGACGTACCATCTAACAAAAATGTTAATTCATTGAGGAAACTGCATGACCGACATACCACCTAACAAAAATGTGTATTCAGCGAGCAACCGGCATGCCCGACGTAACACGTAACAAAAAGCGAGGACTTTATGCAGTTTATATTAAAAATTTAACCACACGTTTAAAGGAGTTTAAACGTGTCAACTTTTCTTGCATTTTATATATCTTATCAGAATTTTACCATCCATTTTATATTTTATTTCTTTATGTACTTCATGCTGTTATTTATTAGCAAGGGTTCATCTTTCGATTTTCCGTTTTGTTTGAACTTTCTTATTAGCTGGTACCATATGTTCAGTAATATGCTACAGTGACGTTAAATGCTAATATTTAATACATAGTGTACTATTTATAGCCGCTACTTATTAAGAGATTGGGACATAACAGCATATCAAAATAAACAGCAAGAGTAAAATACCTAATCTAGAGATCACACAAAATTGACAACTCTTCAAATAATAGGACAACTCTAAAATGCCAATAGTTTTCTGCTCTTTTCAAATGATTGCATTCTCTATGATATTTTTTTAACAACATTGACTAAAGGGCTGTATTGCATATATATATATTTGACTACCGGGAAACATGCAACACGTGTAAATCCATAAACATCAACGGTAACCAATGATAAATATTTAATAAAGACACGGATTATGAGCCAGATTATACTAATTACAAAATATGACTGACAAAGACAAAGATATTGGAATCTAGAAATACAGATCAAAGTTAGTTTTTTCACTAACTGGTTATCTACGGAACAATAGGGCGAGCAGACAAAGAATAATAATTGAAAAGACAAATAATATAAATGAATTAAAGAAAATTTAGAAAAATATATGGCAAGTTCATTAATTATGCAATTTATTAGTAAACTTTGATTTGTCAAACTCATTGTAAAACATGATTGTAGTGTTTCTATCAATTTCTCTCTCACTTCAAACTCCGTTTTTGACTATAAGTTTTTACTAAAATATTATTTGCATGCATTTGTTTGTGTGTTTGTTGAGTGGGTGAATGGGTGAGTGGATGAACAGTAAAGAGACAGACAGAAAAAACATACACACACACAGACATACATACATATAGACAGACGGACGGGCGGATGGATGGATACATTTGGGGTTTATACAAATAGCGATGAATGGATGGATGGAAGAACAGCGATATGGATGGATGGACGGATGTACAGACGGACAGACAGACCACATATATAGTTAGATAGATAGTTAGATAGATACGTTTGTTTGTTTGATCAGGATTTTTAACATAGCTATAACAATTTTTCAGTCATATCGCAACGATGTTTGCAGTGAGGTTATCAGTTTATAGTGATGTTTAGAACTGGGGCATCATGACGCAGACATGTAGCATGATATCCCACCCAGTCACATTATCCTGACACCAGGCCGACCAGTCCTAATACTAACCTTTTAATTCTGAGCGTCAAGCGAGGCAGCTGTTAGTACCATTTTTGTAAGTCTTTGGTATGACTCGTCCGGGGATCGAACCCACGACCTCCAGCTTCCGCGGCGGATGCTCTAACCACTAGGCCACCGTAGCGGTGTAATAGATAGATAGATAGATAGATAGATAGATAGATAGATAGATAGATAGATAGATAGAGAGAGAGAGAGAGAGAGAGAGAGAGAGAGAGAGAGAGAGAGAGAGAGAGAGAGAGAGAGAGAGATAGATAGATAGATAGATAGATAGATAGATAGATAGATAGATAGTGTCGAATAATGTTGAATGCAATGTTACACTCATACCTAGTGAATCAAACACTTGCATGACTGCGATTTGATAGTCTTTTTTTCCAAAAAACAGTCGTGTTAACTGAAAGGTTTTTAAAGGTACAATTACTACCGTAATTTGGCTCTGATCAGCCCAGTGACCATAAATACTCTATTGCCACACTTGCATGTTGTTTCTCTTGTTTCACAATTGTAAGCCCTTCCCCTCCCCCTCCGACAAATATTTGGTTTTCTCGTCATGCAATACAACTCCTGATGCACAAATAATTATTTCTATCTCAATTTGCTAAATTCGTATACTTAAAAATATCCAGAAAAGTCCCTGTGTTAAGACATTTCGGATGGTCCATTCTAAAAACTAGTTATTGGTGTTGTGAAGTCTCGTGAATTTTGTGAATTATGACGTCTGCTCTTGGAAAATGGCTAATTACTCAAACACCTATTCCAAAACAAATAATCATATAAATCTAACATAAACAACAACGTAAATGCAATTAGCACATTCCCTTGGTTTATTAATAGTAATACCATTTCACGTGACAATTGTACAGTGGATAGATATGTTAAACGTTGTTTAACATAGATAACAATTCTTACTTTAATTATGTCGCTATGGTTGAAACATAATATCATATACATTCCAATATACTTTATACGTTATCCACCTGTCCAATCTTTGAGCTGACCATAGTTTCTACTTTTACTTTCAAAAATTAAAAAATATACTGAGTTTGGTGGATTTCGAAAGTATTTACAATTATGTATGGATTCCTGTACAGTGACAGCATGAATGCAGTAAATCCAACACTCTCTTGTCAACATTCACTAGCACATTAGGATATTATTTTTTTGTTTTGTTTTGATCGATTTGTTTGTAAAATAATAATAATAATAATAATAATAATAATAATAATAATAATAATAATAATAACAATAATAATAATAATAATAATAATAATAATAATAATAATAATGATGATGATGATGATAATAATAATAATAATAATAATAATAATAATAATAATAATAATAATAATAATAATAATAAAAATAATAATAATAATGAGGATTTTGTATAGCGCTTAATCTTTAGAAGCTCTAAGCGCTTTACAACATTTATAATGATATGACTACACTACAGAAAAACAAATAACAAATTTAAAAAACATGTTTTGCCGGGCTAAATATTTAGATATTGAAGTACAATACTGATTTAATAGTTGACACAACAAATTACTGGTGTAGATATTACATCAAAATGATATTGGTATATTTAGTTTTAATTTAGCATTTAAGAGGTCATTTATCAAGCTTAATTGATCTTCCGACTATATAATAATTAATTAAAGATAATTTTATTAACGACGACGTAAACGTATTACCTATTGATCCTACGGATCACAATCACTTATATTTCTTCAAACCCTTTTTTACTTCAATTTTATCCAGCATTGCCCGGTTTTAATATCTTACCTTTTATTCTCAACCATATACCTAGCTTGACAATTTATATAATCGTGTGCAGGAATAATATATTTCAACCGTTTAAAACCAAGATACAATGTTAAATATAATCATTGTTACCGACTCTAAACGAAATGCAAAAATGACATGATTCGACAGGCAATTGGCTCTGAAGAAAAGGCCACAAAGCATCACGTCATAATTTTAAGAAAACATACAATGGGATGGGGAGGGGAGGATCAAATAAATCTCGTAAAGACTATATGAGCGTGTCAGCCAAAACATTTTGTTTTGTATCTATTGCATTACAGTCTTGCTGGACATACTTACATTGATTCTATTTTGAGCTATTTTTGTTCGTATTTATTAAGCAAATAAAACAAAAGCTTAGGATACAAACTTGATAGTTGCCTTATAAAGGAACATGTATCTCTAAAACAGTTGATGGTCTGCGTCCCAGACAACGAAAGCGAATTCTTGGATAGCACCCAGAAGAGTGAAAAAGAATGGTTACCAGCAGTGCATTGATAGAGTCCCAAACATTGAATGTATAGCTCTTCAAACATTGCATGGATAGCGTTCCGAACATTGAATGCAGAACTCTACAAATAGTGCATGAATAGCGTCTTTCACTGGAAAGGTATTCGTACAAACATCGAATGCTTTGCGTCCGGTAGACTGAAAGTGTATCTCTACAATTAGCGCATGGACAGAGCCCCGAAGATTGAATGTATAGCGCTACGAACAGTGCATGGATACAGTCACGAACACTGAAAGAATATTTCTACAAGAAGCGTATATTAGTGTTCTAAACATTGGCATCGTTTCTCTTTGCCTACAAACATTGCATGGATCAAGTCCCTAGTCCCGAACATTGAATGTATACAAATAGTGCATTTATAGCGTCCTAAACATTGAAAGTTCTGTCATCCGATAACCATGTCGAATAACAATTTGATGTACTAGTATGACAAATTGCTATATAGCTCTACAAATAGTGCATGGATAGCGTCCCAAAACATTGAAAGCTATGTCATCCGATAACCATGGCGAATAACAATGGTATGCCAAATTGCTATATACGAACACTTCAAAAGCCGTGTTACTGATATATAATTCAGTGACTATTGGAAAGAATAGAACGATTTACTGGGAATAAGAACACACCAGTTGACTATAATATTAATTTGATAGCGAATATATTGTTATATAAAAGTCCTGTCAACCCAAAGCAGTAAAATAGTTTCTTCAAAAATGTTTAACCGGCATAAAATAAAGAACTACAGCAAGAGTATGTCCGTGATAATATATCTATTTGGTCAATAGTTGTTAAGGATTTGTTACAATATTGATGGATGGATCAGAGTTCGTCAGAAGTAAACGCATACAGATCACACATTGCATGTGTCAAGCAGGTAAGGATTCCCTATTTAAATGCATCTAGAAGGGTATATACATGTTTACATAGAGCATTAAATGGTTGAATTAGCTCGATTTCCTTCTAGAATTTGTATTTAGAGCTGATTGATTTAGTTTGTGGTCAGTCATGTTGGCATACACTTGATTTAATTCACACAAATAATATTGACCGGAGTCCCTATCTCCATTGCTGACAAAATGGGCTAAAATGGTCTTTTCCTATTTAGACAATGTGTAACGAATATGGTCTAACGTGGCCATTAAACGTGATTTTCAACACCAAAGAGTTCCGACGGCATTTTGTCGAACTAAGTACTGATTATGTACTCTCATACAATAGTTTATTATGTTGCATGTAGGTAAAGAAGGCTCTTGGTGACGATAATTGTGTCTTTATATATGTATTCTGTAACAATGAATATTAAAGGGTAGAATTAGGAAACAAACCCGATTTTTTTTTTATTTCGTTGCAGAGAGTGGCGTCTTCGAAACCTTTTCAAAACAGTTCCAATGTCGTTAATAGAGTTAAAATGCGTTGCAGCAAAGTTTACTCAAAAGTGTCAGGCAAAATTTAACATTGTTTAACAATTGTTGGCATTAAATATATTTGGATGGTCAAGGCAGATGATTAATTTGTTATGTCATGGTCATAATTATAAAGATGTACATATGATTTTTGAAAATGCACTGTCTTGTAATTGTAATCTAAGAAAAAATGCATGATATTTTTAATACACTCAACTGCTTTTATCTGACTTTCGGTCGTTTACGAATTACATAGTAGTAAGTTTTAATTTCGAAGTCCTAAATTTTTTATTTTACTTTTTAATAATGAAAGATCATTTAAAACCGTGTCGGTTACATAATCTAAAAGTACGTATCTATCTATCTATCTATCTATCTATCTATCTATCTATCTATCTATCTATCTATCTATCTATCTATCTATCTATCTATCTATCTATCTATCTATCTAGATAGATGGGCAGTCGAAACTGGGATTTTTTCTTTTATAGATTACTGGGTAGATAGATATATGGATGGATAAAATTAAAGACAGAAATAGAATGGCCAAAATTGACGTTTAGATAGATTGATGTATGGCTAGATGGATGGACTGACGAACGGACAGATGGGTGGATGTTTGTTGTCTCGTTTTGTCACGACGTTACATACTGATTTCGTCTCCATGTGTTTTTGTTTTAAAGAAAAAACACAAACCAAAGTAAGGATTTGAAAGCAAACAATAAAGGAAAAGAAACAGAAGTATGCAATAAATGATTATTCCTTGTGGCTATATGTTGACATACCTCGAGGTAACACGTGTCATCGACGGAGTACATATTCCTTTTCACCTGCTTTTACACTCTAATTAGCTGTCAACTTTTAAGGATTAACGAAAGAATGGTATCGTGACGGAACAATTAGGTCCTTAATACCATACTTTATGCATCCTTTGTTATCTAATAATCGTCAATTACTACCAAATATGTTGCCTTTGTAATGTTTAATCCGACATAGTTGGTTCTTACAGCTTAATAATAATAATAATAATAATAATAATAATAATAATAATAATAATAATAATAATAATAATAATAAATAAGAATCTCGTCATACATATTAACATGTTCGAAAGTATATAAGTTTTGTCATAAACTCTACATATCTTAAAATCCTTGACAAAACTCGCAAAATATAGAAAACATATGCTGTGGAATGAAATTTAATCCCTTTTTAATAAACAAATACAGAAATATGTATAACAATATGTACTTCTATGTCGATAGGATGGGACTAAATATAAATTCTCATATGCATTCAGCACCTATTGATAAATTTTGTTCACCCCACTGTATCTTGTTTGAAAAATACCGACTAAAGAAATAATTCAGAAATTAGTTGACAAAATACACTGATTATGATTGGCCAGGTCATTAATTGTATGCATGTTATTTAAGAGGAAAGCCATTGCTCCAACACTGGTTGCTATGTAACGGCACAAGAGCAGGAAATTCATATAACTGACGAGGATATACAGTGTCTTGACCAGTAACACAATAAAACAACATACAAGGAATCTGAATCCGTGACTCACTCATTAGGCACGTTATTCACTGAGCTACTAGGACTCACTGTGCTAATTTAGTAACCCTATGCAAACAGTATGCCGTAGAGTGCATAAGCCAGTTGATATTTCATTTGTTCTTTTACTGTACTCTTTTCCCTAGTGCCTATATCTTGCAATTATCACATGGTATGTGAAGATGCATGTATAAAGTTAGACCTTGCATTGCCAGGGCAAAGTTACTATGGTAAGCGTGTAAAGTTTCCCATAATTCGTACAGTGTGAAACCCGCATTTGTAAATACATTCTGATTCCGTTGTTTGAAGTCTGATGAAATTAACAAAGGATAAATCAGCACAATATATTGTTTAATCTGTTTCTTGATCATGTATAATAACACCGATCCATCTACATTGTCACATATATACGTACATACAGTCTTTCCTATAAACACTTTGTCCTTATAGTACAAACACGTTAAGACAGACTTGTAAAACTATACTGTCATTCAGAGCAATACTTTGAAAATATTTTCCATAGTAAAAATATTTGAACCAAAATCACAGTCATTCATTGAGTTCGATTCTTGTTGATCAAACAAGTGGAAGAAGCATTTAAAATATTTATACATTAGTCTTTGTACTGAGTTTAGTTCCGTCTGGAGTTTATCGTATTTTGATAGTTGCGCAAGACTTGTCTGACTCGTCTAGTTGAAGTGGCATGTTGGTACAAGATCGTGAAGATGCTTTAATGAATGGCATGAAAAAGAGAGTAAGTGCTCTGTCTACAGTAAATATTTTCATTTTCTGCATAATCGCACACCAAAGCTTCTATTTCAAGATTGAATAGGGTTTCCACGTAACTTTTACTCTCTATTTTTCGTATAGTTCCTTCAAATATTCCTACCTTAGGCAATAGGCGAAACTGATTATAAAGAATTCAATTACAAATCATATTACTGCTTTTTGTGCAACTTGGGTAATCCACATTGACTGCTTTTAACGAGGACAATAGATACATTTACTTACCAATTAAAATTCTTATATAATAATTTAGCCTCTAGTCGTTAACTGTCATGAAATTTGACGTCCAAAGATCGACAGTAATGTCCACTTCGCTGTCGCCACCAAATACAAAATTGGCACGTGTGCCCGACAAATGATGCCACATCAAGCGTAACGTGATATGGGTTGTTAGGAATGAGCCTACCTTCATTATTGTGTCAGCTATGAGGGGACTTTTGGAAATAGGATTGTAAGAAACTAATTTAGATTTCATCCTATACAAATGAATGGGATTAAAGCACACAGATGATAACATATAACGTGGGTTTGGTTATCTAAATAGAACGAAAAGGTTTGACATTTTTATAATATGTTATTTTGGGAAAGTTATGGCAAACGTCAAAGCTATATCTGTAATTAAAATATATACAACGTGCAATAAACTCGTTGAACAAATTTCTTTATACCATCGTAAAACATGAAAGAATATAGAATAAATAATCAAAAGCACATCATATTGGGATGAATCAAATGTATATATGCAAACGTGTATAATAAATGGCTACGTTTTCAGTTTATTCAGTAAAAGTATTTTTGTACAGTGTATACTAGACGACCCTTGCCTGTATTAACTTTGATACATTGATTGTTATGTTATACCATTATTATACATCGTAAGATTGTATTGCATAAAATGCTACAATGGTCAGCATAATAATTCATTATTTAATGTTATGCAGCAATCCTATAAGATGAATATTGTAAAACATTATAACTCAGATTGAAAAGATTATCAATGATATGAAGATCGTGATCGCCATCGTGACTAAAGTCGTTGTCATCATCAACTTCTTTGTTATCATCATCGTGCTATGCAGAGGATGCAGAAACGACAATTCCATCCGAATGATTGCTTAATTGTTCATATTATATTTATTGGTAGTATACATAGTACAGATACATATTTGTGTTTTCTAGTTGTCAATTGGCAGTTCAAGAACTTAATTTAACCATTAATTAGGAAATTAAAGACTCGGATATTTGTAAATTTTGAAATCGAATAACGTATACCATTTTCTCCAATAAATCTTGTAAACTATCTTGTTATTTTTTATGATGGAAAATTATCACTTCTTTTGAAGCTTTCCTTAATCATTGAGTTTGTTTTACAAATCCTATCAAAAGAGAAAACTCAGCAAAATAACAAATAACCTGTTATAATCACTTCCGTTTATGACTTCCCTTTGAAGAGTTTCAAAAGAAGGATTAACCAAAATGTGTAATAGCATAATATCTGTAATCCAAGTAGCGGACAAAAGTAAATTAAATGTGTCGCGGCGTGTTTGAGTATTGATCCTCTCCCTGGGCCGGTGCTTAAGTATTTTTTGTTACTTGTTGAACGCACAAGGCAGAGAATCTGACCGTTTGTCTTAAGATGACCATTTTTGACCCTATTCTTCTATAGTCTCCATTAATGAAAACATTTTGGTAAGTAGGATAAACGATTACACAAGTGTTTTCAAGGATGTATAGAAACATATTTACTTTCAAGAATCTAAAAACTGCTTAGAAATACATGGATTACTATCTTAAAATACACAGTGTGTTTGCAAAATGACCTAAAATGATTAGTATCGAATTACAATAAAATAATTCAAGTAACGAATGAAATTTACTTAACTTTGAATTACCAGGCGGTATTTTGATGTCACGTGGTCTTACAGCCCAATAAGTACAAAAGTCGTATGGTAGTGCATATGAACATAACTAATTTGAGAAAATAATATTTTTCTAAGTTATATAAAGGTATCGGAAAGAAGACCAGTTTAAATTTTTTGTATCATTTATATCATTTTTCTATTTGGAAAGAGCGAAAAAAATGCAATGCATGGAGCGTAAAATCATAAGCACAAAAATGGTGTATTTTTTCGTTATCTAGATCGAACAAATGTTTGACTAATAGTACTGTCTACTTTAAACGAGTCACGCTACAATGAGATTCTGTAATTTGTTTTAATATTATCTAAACACAATCAAATACGTTAGCTGTACTAAAATGGTATCCTTCAATGTCACGAGTTCTGTAAAATTTTATATTTAACTTAAACAGACAAAGACGACGGCAGGACAATGTTTTTGTCCATGTTTCATGTCCATTTTAACAAAGCTGTTTGTGTGCTTTGTTCACGCTGTCCACCTGTTCGTCCGTTTGTGTGCATTTGTCAATCTGTCCGCCTGTTCCATTATCTCAACTTATCTGAGTCTCTTTTTGAAAACATTTTGTCTGTCCGTTGTTGTCTTTTATAGTCAGATAATTGAATTACAACATGCCTTCTTTCGTTTTACATATGTGAATTTGTGTTTGTGATTAAAATTTAAAAAATACAAAATGGAATGTAATATGCCATTTATTTTGCCAAAATATGTATAAAGCGATTTAAATCAAAGCACTGTAATTTTTACTAAATAAAATTATTATTAAATATGATTATTTACTATTTTATGTTATAGATAAAATTAATGTCAAACGAGTTTTTGGAATAATTGAAATAAAAAATTACAACAAAACTCCAACTAAAATTTGAACACAATGGAAAAAAATGTCGAGGAAAAGCAACCTCAAATTTATATTTACCTGCAGGGTTACTCGCAAAATTACGTTTGTTTTTAGAATTTTAAGAAATTACAAAAATGAAAGTAAAGATCTCTCTCTCTCTCTCTCTCTCTCTCTCTCTCTCTCTCTCTCTCTCTCTCTCTCTCTCTCTCTCTCTCTCTCTCTCTCTCTCTCTCTCTCTCTCACACACACACATTAGCACACAATTATATATATATATATATATATATATATATATATATATAGTTTGTGGAGCCCGTGTGTGATTTCATAACTGAAAACCCACTGCGATCGTTAACAACTTGAAAGTTAATAACAGTATATCTAGATCACTACAAATATTTGCGTAGAAAACAGGTATCTCATTTTTGTTGACAGTATTGCTTGGAAATTCGGGTCCATATGACTGTTTACATGAGTAATATTTGAAAAGCATTGAATTGCAATGGCCCGTGAACATCAATGTTTGACTACGGTTTAATAAGTGACTGAATGATGTCATTATATGAATATTCATGATTAGTTTAGTAATGTGGGCGGGAACAAGCTTAACTAACCGCCAATACTTTTTCCTTTTTGGTGCTAAAGGTAAATGGCCTTTAATTCAATTAAAATAGAATGATTGGGCTTTTGTTCACTTGTGTTAAACTCTAATCGTTTTCTTATTACCCAATGACGTGCCTGGCTGACCAAACACTCTCTTTGTATAAAAGGTTTGGAAACGTGCCAATCAAAATTAGTTTACGTCCGGCGAATTTAAACTGAAACAACCGACATAAAAGAGCTTGTTTTCTTGGCGACTTTAGCATTTCTTGAATACGTGCATTTGTATATGTGAAAAAAGTGTGGATATGGGGTTTCATTGACTCGCTCTGGTCTACAGGACAGTTACAATTCAAGGATTTCAAGTAAAGACAATATTATTGCATTTCAAAATATAATGATGGAGAAAACTCGAAGACTGATGAATACTGACCGTCTTGATGACACGTCTGCATGTATGATGGCTACGCCGCAGTACACGACGCAGCAGACGACACATCCAATAATGAAGCCGTATATAAACAACGAAAGTTCTCGGTCATGTAAAAGCAACAGCGATGACGAAACCGATTCAAAGAGTTCCTCGCAAAATGAAGGTCTCGAAGTTAATAACCTAACTCCAAAGAAATATTCAGGATCATCCACAATATCTCAGCAGAAAAGAAAGTTTGCAGACGTGAAGCCGCCATATTCTTACATTGCCTTGATCACCATGGCAATAGAGAGTTCTGAGACAGGAATGATGACCTTGAATGAGATTTACAATTTCATAATGCAAAGATTTTCGTATTTCAAGGAAAATCAGCAGCGATGGCAGAATTCAATCAGGCACAACCTTTCACTGAACGACTGTTTTATGAAAATTCCGAGGTCTCCTGGTCGTCCTGGAAAAGGAAACTACTGGGCGCTACATCCTGCTTGTGGAGATATGTTTGGAAATGGAAGCTTTCTTAGACGTGCAAAACGATTTAAGCTAGGAAAGCAAAAGAGAGAAGAATCTGTACATTTCCAACATGTGAATTCCTATGGACATTTTAGTTTATACCCCCAAACTCCGGGCTACAAGCCTTACCCCAGTATGAACCAGCTGACGCTGTCATCGTTCTCTCAAGGACTATCACATTCTCAGCAATATGGACTTGGAGCCAAGACGGACGCATGGAATACACCACCGCCGCCTCCCGTAAGCTACCATTCTTACTATAATCACAACGGTATGAATTGTTCTCTTACTTCTTCGATCGGGAATTCCATGGGAGGACCATATTTTCCAGGACCTCAAGTGCCCAACATTTCATCAGGAAACTCTGGACTTTCTAGCTATCCCTCTCTTCAGCAAGCATCTTATTGTGGTCCCCAATATCCTGGTCACCTAAGGTTTGGTACAGACTCTATACCAACGTAACATATTCCATATTCTACTGTAATATTGTGCATAGATTTGTATATTTATGATTGTTAATATTTTTTAACATATTTCTGCTAATGTTTCTACATCTCAACCACACAATTTATATGTTCTCTTCTTTGATCAATTTTATCAAAATATTGCAATAGTAGTTTTAATTTGAAGGTTTAAACAATTGCTACAAAGTTTTAAAAAAATTATACAGATGGCAGACTATAATTAACATTGGGTAACCAAATCTAATACAGTTAGAAAAAATATACGTTATCGATTTTATTTCTGCATAAATATTCGGATTTGACTCATGTGCTTTTCTGCTTAAAACTACAAAAATATATGACTTTGATTCACGCCTTTATCCATGTAGGGCAACAAAATTTACGAATTTGACTAATGCATCTTTCCACTTAGTACTAAACAAATATACAAATTTGACTTAAGCCTTTATCCATTTAGTACTATTAAAATATGCAAATTTTAATTCATGCCGTACCCAGTTTAGTCCTACAAAAATATAAGAATATTTTCTTGATTTCTTTGTTATATTTAGCACTACGAAACAAACAGAATTTGATTTATACTACAAAAATCTAAAAATCTAATTCATGACATTATCCATTTAGTATTACAAAACTAAGAATATCAAGAGTATGCATATAAAGCCTGAAAATAAGCTAATATGATATGATTATAACAACTACAAGCTGCACATGACTTTTAAGCAAACATGCGAACAATGTACATCAATTATTAAGAGTATCTCCTGCACTAATCTAGCTACTGTAATAATTGCAATATAATGGTCATACTTTAATTTCAGAAGTTTATTCGCTCATAAAAATTTTCATTCAACACATGAAAATGGTGTATTTGTGATCTAAAATTATTATAAATCATCGTTGTTGACATGTATTTAGTAAGATTCGAAAGAAGACTCTGTTAAGAGTGCTATTTTGTTTACCCCGATTTCTTATCCTAAATTTCATTACTTGTGACTGTCGTATTTAAAGATTTCCTATAAGTGTTTTGTTTGTGCAGTAATGAGACCGAAACTGACAAAAACAACAAACACGAAAAAAAGTGAAAACCTGATAATTGCTATTTCGTCAGTGTTTAATCGCGATGTTAACGGAAGTGTTTTTACGCACAATTTTAATGTTTTCTTAATTAGAGACAGTACACATACATTGCAGCTAGGTGTAAAATATACACGCACTACTCGAGTCAGAATGTAATTGTTTGCACTAGTTCAGCTACAACCATTCATAGTTGAATTTCACATGTAAGCCGCCAGTTTTCACGATATTTCCAAACACTTTCATTAGCAACGAGAACGGTTAAGGCAAAGTGATACTTTGTATCAATTGATAAACTACCAGGTACTAAACGTGTATGTTTGCTCCTAATTTAAGGTGGTTCACAATACTTGAGCTTTCAAGATAAAAGGTGTACGGCGTAATCTAAAAATCAAGGAAATACATTACGGTAATGCCTTTCCATATAAATTTAAGACATTTATACGCTTATTAGCAACATTATTTCTTCATTTGGAGTGATTAAGGGCATTAAGACAAGTTGTAAACAGTGTCTTGGCAAAAAGCATTAAACACGTTGCTGATAGTTTTGATAATTATAACGCGTGTCTGCAAGTTGTGACACTAAAGAATTGAAAAGAAAGTGAGGGTGAAATAAATCTAATTTATTTGTATTTTGTGTAATTAGAATGCATTCCGAGTGAAAATCTTATTATATATTTCATGAAACGATATATAAAGAATCGCATTGAATGGTTTATTATTTAACCTCAGGGAACAGCTTTGTCTTTCACCATTTGTTTGTTCACTGTTACAGGCATGCATTATTGATTTGTACAGTTACAAAACAAAACCTAGCGAAGTGCAATAAATTATATTATGTTTAAATTTACCTTTTCTTTGAGTCTTCTTTTTATGTACTATATATCTCCTCACAAAAATATGCAAAAACTCTGACTCATCTCTTTCTCTCCCTCCACCCCCACAAATGGTTCCATTTGATGGATGTAATATGAAAGCATATCATTGTGCGAAAAATTGTGCGAAAAATATCACCGTCATTTGATAATATTACCATTGATGAAACGATTTGTTTTATATTGTAGCCTACGATACAAGCTTTTATTCCAATTACAGTCTAAACTTAAAGATTTTTTGTTTTGATTTGTAAAGGCACAATAGTGTAGCTGAGGTTGCATTTTCTTGCAAACATGTTGAGACATTTATATATATCAGAACGTATATGTTTATGGATATATTATGTATATATTCGTAAGGTACAATATATTTTTAAAAAAAACATGTTATTCAATTTTAAAATTTTATAGATGGTGATCACACAATTTTGTCACCACAACCCTTCATTTTCGCGTACGTTCATACATAAAATGTACATTTGATTATTGTCAGTATGGAAAATGACAGAATTAGCACAGTACATCAAACTATCTACAATTTGTATGTCATTTTTCATTCATCCTTATAGCATTATTTTAAATATGTTTGGAGCCATACATCTAAACAGCAAACTCTTAGCGCGCTCGTATAGTAGCGTATCATATATATTAGGATTAAAATGTATGTATGTATGTATGTATGTATGTATGTATGTATGTATGTATGTATGTATGTATGTATGTATGTATGTATGTATGTATGTATGTATGTATGTATGTATGTATGTATTTGTGCAGTATATCTGCCTTCCTATTATCTATCTATCTATCTATCTATCTATCTATCTATCTATCTATCTATCTATCTATCTATCTATCTATCTATCTATCTATCTATCTATCTATCTATCTATCTAAAAGTCAGTCACCATGTTCATGCTTTCTGTTTATATATCACCACAAGATTCTATCTTAACTCATACATATTTTCCACCTGTAAGCGATATTAATCTTCATAAATGTTGTGTATAAGCCCATATTACAGGTTTGAGGTTTTTATCTTCAACAATCTATGGAGAATTAATTGCAAGACCTAATGCTCTTCTGTGAACAAGCACATATTGGAAGTCTGTCTCAATTTGTAATGGTACAAAAAAGAGATTTCGAGATAGAAAAATACCTTGAAATTGCTTTTGATACGTTTAATTTTCTCAAGTGTTTTAATTGTTAGGAGCATTAGCTTTATTACAGAATTTTACCCTCTTTGAAATAAAAGGCAGCGACAAATTATATTGAATGAGTGTCCGGACATGCTTGAGTGGTTCAGTGAATCAAGACGGTATACTTCGAACAATCAGCCAACATTAACGTGAGAGTGTATTCATGGTAAAGGCATTAAGGGGTCAATAAGATACTGTTTGGGCTGGATGATGACGTTATTCCAATGACAAGATAGGTATTGCAAGTATAATATTCGTTTATGTTCGTTCTTTCGATTTAACGCTGAGAAACAGCAATGGCATGTCACTGGTTTCCAAATGATTATTGAGAATTCTCAAATTATTATTATTAAACTAGATGAGACGGTATTACCGCGCGCGCGCGCGCGTGTGTGTGTGTGTGTGTGTGTGTGTGTGTGTGTGTGTGTGTGTGTGAGAGAGAGAGAGAGAGAGAGAGAGAGAGAGAGAGAGAGAGAGAGAGAGAGAGAGAGAGAGAGAGAGAGAGAGAGCATTCATTGCTGTACATCCCATTGATAGCAGAGATATACATCAAATAGCTTGTCGAGACAGTAATGCCGTACATCCCATAGATATACGAGATATACATCAAATAGATAATCGAGACAGTAATGCCGTACATCAAATTAATATAAAAATTAATAAACTAAAGCGAATTCTACAATTTTAATAACCAAGTTAAGAGAGAGAGAGAGAGAGAGAGAGAGAGAGAGAGAGAGAGAGAGAGAGAGAGAGAGAGAGAGAGAGAGAGAGAGAGACGCTGCGGTAGATAATGCGCAGAAAAGTGTTTCATTTCCACAATCAAACCAGCTTAAACTGGCTATTGGGGTTTGTCCTTCTACAATGAACGTGACTCTATTCGGCTCGGCACGATATAACACAACTTTCAAAGTGTTGCTGTGCCGTAAACTAGAAATATCGTCTGATGGTAGTGAACACTTGCTGCGTGCAAAATAAATTTGGTACTGGGTAGTTGGGGTCGATGACATAAAATCCATTCACTTAAATTTCAGAAAAAGTTCACAGAGAATCATATCATATATTACTTTAAGTTCTCAGTCACGTGATAATGATATCTAAATATAAGCTACATAAATGGCTTACTGCCTGTCAATGCTCATGCAATGTTAACTCAAATATGTGATAAGACATTGTAATACTAAAGAATTTTCACCAAGGGTGTCACTCTAAATCCCCATTATTTCCAAAATGTTTACCCCTTAATTTCATTCGGAAAATCATAAGCAGTGGTTTCTAAAAGAAAATCCTAAATCAATCATTGTTTCGTCAGTCAGAATCTCTGAACAGCTCTATGTAACTGCTCCCTTAAAATAATGACTATTTGACACTGATCGAAAGTTCAGCTGACTCTTCTCAAACCCGTTTAAAGATATTCCGTCAATTTCATTGAATCGGAACACTTGCCTATTTGAAGTGTTAACACTGACATGAAAGAAATTAAAAACAACGGAAGAAAAGACCCTTTCAAATACTCCACCGGTCTAGATACAATTTTAAAATTCGATACTTCCACGTCTTTTAAGTCAGAAAGATGTAAAGAGAGTAAAGTAATCCAGGGTTCGAGCTTCCCTCTCGACCTACTTTGTTTCACGTTTGGAACTTTTGTGTTCCTTAGATGATTTCACTTCGAAGGTAGATATTCAATACTCTCTCGGTCGAAGCTTTGTTTGTACTAAAAATCACTTCGACATGGCGATCATATTTTACTAACACTATAACATTTATCTCTGTTGATATGCGACTAAATTAGCGCGAAATTCGCAATTTAATTGCCATGCAAAGCGAACAAGACCACCAGTTTGTTCTTGATGCGTTTTAATCTTAGAGTTCAATTGTTTTTAATAAGGAGTGGAGAAAAAAATGGAATCATCACCATATGCGCTAAAATCATTAATGCCGGATTCAGACTGAATTGCTTTAAATCATTTAAATAGTGGCGCTTTCAGTAATATAAATTCTGCATTGAAATAATTTGATCGAATCAATATAGAAATAACAAAATAATTGGTGATGAATGGATAGATAGAAAGATAAAATTGAATATTACTAGTCAAAGTTCCTCATACTATTTTTTATCTGTAACCATGAGCGCATACCATGTCTTCTAAAAAATTAAAGCATTTCTTTGGAATAGTGTGCACTTTGAACATGAAGCATTTTGATTGAAGTGTTTGCAAAACTTTTCGACTTAGAATGTACAGTTTACACAATTTTAGCAAACTTGTTTAATTTGAAAAGTTTTAAATAACGTGTTCTTTAATATTGGAAATGAAATTATTTAAGAATGCCTTAATACAGTTGCCTTAGATACTTCTATACTTTTATAGTTACATAATTATAATAATAATAATAATAATAATAATAATAATAATAATAATAATAATAATAATAATAATAATACATAGATAGCATGCTGTTGTAAACCTGTAACCGATTCTAAACGAAATTTAAAGAAACGTCATCGTTAAAGTATAGCATTATAAAGTAAAAGTAAATATAATTAGCTCGTAAGTTATACAATCCTATTGTTATTGTCCTCATTAGTAATTTTGATTCAATTTTTAATTTTATATATGGATTGCCAGAAAGACTATTTGTTGTAAGCAGTAGATTTATTTATGCAAAATGTTACAATCTAGTAATAGAGATGATTAGATTTATCTCTGAATGCTCCCCAGTAATCACATTTCTTTCTTGGGTTTTGGAACACGCTTGTAGTCTGTCTGCCTCTCTGTCTGTCTGTCTATATATGCTCTTAATATTGAATAATATTACATAATATAAGGCACCTAATTGTTTTCTTTATAGACTGAACCAGGTTCTCCATTTTTCAAAATAAAAATTAATAGTACAGAACACAAGCTTTATTTGGTATTAAATTGCAGACGTCATGATACAAGACTGTCTTGTTAAAGAAATGAGTAAATTAATTATGTCAGCTATGATAATGATCATAATGATGATTTCATTTAGTGAAAAACTTAAATTATATTTACTTATGTGTGTGATTCGGAATTTTAACGTAGCTTTAACAAATTTTCCGTCATATCGCTACGATGTCTACCGTGAGGCAATTTATAGTGATGTCTAGCACTGGCGCATCATGCCTCAGACATGTAGTATGATGTCCAACGCAGTCACATTATTATGACACCAAACCGACCAGTACTAACACCAACCACTTAATGCTGAGAGTCAAGCGAGGCAGCTGTTAATACCATGGTTGTCAGTCTTTGGTATGACTCGGCCGGGGATCGAACCCACGAACTCCCGCTTCCGCAGCGGACGCTTTAACCACTAGGCCACCGGAGCGGTTTTGAATTTACATAAATGTACAACAAGTGTATAATTAATTCTTATAGTCCATGAATACAATATAATCATAATTACGTATACATATTTATAAATTTTAAGAGATTTTCTCTTGCTTAAAGTATCGAAATGATCGACAAAGCAACTACGCTTTGTTTTGTAAGAAAACAATTAGCAAGGATATAACCTAACCCATTGGTGTTGCGTGGAGGAGAGAGGGTAGGGAAACAGAGGTCATACGCGATCCCTACACACCTTTTACTGACTTCTTTAAAAGAACGAACTCATGATTAAAATAGAGTATAAGAAGAACCTAATCAGATTTCTGTTTGTTTTAATCTTAAAATTACATTAGAATGTCCATATTAAATGCATAGAATGGTTAAACCTTGTTTTTATTATTCAACGGTAGAATATCTAATATAATATTTTTCTCTCATAAAAACGATGTTCTACTACTACAACTACTGCTACTACGACTACTAAAAATACTAATAATGGTCATTATCGTTTATCAAACCAGTATGAGTAGGTTTGTCGATGTTAGTAATCTTGATCACCATTGTTTTCGTCGAGTAGAAGACGATGAAGTTTTAAGAGTGCTTATGATAACGATGATGACGGCGGCGAAGATGATCACGAAATATAAAAGTAGAAATCAGTTTTGGGTATCTTTGAAATGAAAATTACTGCTTAATCATTATCATTTCGGATTTGAGAAAGAAACTTGCAGTTATCATATGTATGCTTCGTCCTTGGTGGGTCCAATTATACTGTACTTTTTGCATAGGAATAAACTCCTCAGTCGAAACTATTTATCGCATGTTGTATACCGTTCACTAAAAGCTGCATTTGTATCGAATGGATGCAATCCTACAAAATTAAATGCTGTAAACTTGTCACCTTTTCTCCACTACCAATTCACAGTTATCCGCAAAATTCGTTTGCATTATTTAAACATTTAAACATATGTAGCTTCAATTAAATTCAACAAATCATAGCGAGTTTCTGCCGGTCTTTACTCCGACACTTCATTTGCTTGACACGGTAAAGAGTCGAGTCCATTAACACCTGTGTCATGTTGCTCTTCATATGACACCATTTGTTAGGCGCGTGAAACCCATTGGTATTTGGTGCCGACACGTAACCTAATGGACACTACTGTAAATTATTATGATGTCAAGGGCCATGACAGCCAGTAACTAGGGGTCAAATACGTGCATTGGTATTTCTCTGCTTCCGATAAATGTGTAAATTCCTGTATCTAATTTTCTCATGAAAGGCAGTCGATGTTAATTACGTAAGGCTCACAATAGCAATTATAACATGGTAAAATTGGAACCGTTCGTCTACCTTTTTGCATATATTCAGGATGCCTTAGGACACATCAAGGTTTGGGGCAACCGTATCACGATAAAGAGATTTTTTACCATTGACTTTACAAAATGGGAATTCAAGTTAGGGACAGAACAAATATTTACTTTAGTCCGATGATTTATCTCCAGCTCCAGAAAATTCTATCAAGCATTTATAAGATCTTCTTCAAACATTACATTTGAAGAAGATGGACGATTACAAATAATAACAAAACATCACTCATCTATCGAAATAAGACGACGTTCAAAGGGGCGGTAAACAAAATAGTCTTGTTTTCAATATTTGACTTATTTATTCCATCTGTTTAACTAAGTACAATTTTTAATTAAATAGTAATTGAATTTCGAAAGCAAAACATTTGCAATACGCAAGTTGTATAGCAGGACATGATACGAAATGTAAGAAATTCAGTCATTGTCAATGTGTTTTGCGTTTTAATGGTTTCAAGGACACACATCATTTATCACGTTATGGGTTACATTCTGCCGTGGAAATAGGAGCAAAATGTTCCTCGGAAAGAACACATCGATGTAGTCCACTAGGACATTCCCGGGTCGGATGTGGAACCGGCAACCATTCGATTGCAATGATTTTGACGATCTAACAAACCGCGCACCAAGGCTGAGTAAAACTTTTACAGGGTCAACTAAAGAGTGAAAACAAAAATTCTTATTCATGTTTTAATTACAATTTTTAAAGACCAGTATGCAGTGGAGATGCATTTGTGAAGTTTATTCACATATAATTTCGCATTTAACTGACATATTTTAATTGACGCATAACTATATAAATTTGAATTTAAATTATGTTATTTCCATTGATTACAAAGTAACGAGTCAATTATTGCAGCAAAACGAATCTTTTTAGAGTTTTTTTTTATGTAGCTTATATTAATAGAAAACACAGTTGGAACATTCAGATTACACTGAGTAAATATTTTGTTAAACGGGAGTTAAGTTTGGCCAACATCGTGTCGCACACACACACACACACACACACACACACACGCACACACACACACACACATGCATATATATATATATATATATATATATATATATATATATATATATATATATATATATATATATATATATATATATATATATATAATAAAACTATTGTTCACTATTGATCCACTCTGCATGAACAATTTATTGTACTCAAAAATCTAAGTTCCAACAAAATTGTCGTCAATGGTACGATAGTGCACTGAACCATCGTTCTCTATCCCATCGTCTCCATTAAACTTCATATGTATTGGTCTCCTGTCTTTTTGTCTCAGGTGTTTGTATATCTGCTTGATCTGTAGACTTTCTTATGAAATGACAATTTCACATATAGGTGTTTTCTTTTGTTAAAAGAAATCTATCTTCAGTAAAAAAGACTTGGCAAGAGCAGGTTGTTGCACGGGTCGGTATCTTTCGCTCTATTACTGCAAATGCACAGTGTACTTTAGTTATATTGCATTCAATCTTCATGATTTTCCTCTCTAACATGTACAAAATAAAAGGGTAATAATAATAACAACAGCAATAATAATAATAATAATAATAATAATAATAATAATAATAATAACACATTATATTATTATTATTATTATTATTATTATTATTATTATTATTATTATTATTATTATTATTATTATTATTATCGTCGTCTACATTACCTACAACTCATAGTCTAATCCGTTTATATTTGTTACAAATTTTCTTCCGAACAATTTAACGATCGCTTTTAAGCACTATGTCATTCTAAATATCTATCAAATGAGAAAGAATTCGAATATTCTGTTCTTGGAGAATATGTACAGAAGAAAGGCCCTCTTCTGTTCCAGGTGCTTATGTTCAATATGCATTACAATTTAAAACAGAGAAATGCAAATTCGCCATGAACGAATCTGCCGTCTTTCAAAATGAAAGACTAGTTCAATAGATTACATATCAGGGGTTTCATGATTAGTTTTTCATAATGGTAATAAGATTCTTTTGTGTTGAATGAAACCATGGTTACATAATGGTCACTTTAATCCAAATGTAACCCACATTGCCAAAAGTTGGTGAGATCATTTTTACTCGTTTCTCTTTCAAGGAGTATTTCAGTACTCAAGTAAATATTATTTTCTGAATTAAATGGACATTGTGTTGATATTACTGGCTACATTTAAAATGAATTGGCTATGAAAACAACCATAACGTAGAAGAATAACGAGATAAATCATTTAATGCGCCGTTTAATCCATCCAATCGAGATTAGGCACGACCCCTAGGTGTATTATAAGTAGGTAGAGAATGGGAACGAGGTCTGGAGAGCACCTATATATGGGTTTAACGGCACGTCACCACATACTGGTTATTGAGTGTCTATTGTCTGGAAAGAAATATTTAACGAATATTAAGAATTGCATTAGTGTAATAAACGCAATTATTTATTGAATTAGTGACAGCAAAAGATTCATATTGCTGGAAGTTTCTTGGACTATCCGATCCGTATACAGTATAATTGAAGAAGACACATTCTGTTAATCATATGTATCGACACTTCGGCACGAGTCTAATTTGTTAAAAATGTACACTCTCCAGTATATTCTTTCTTTCTTTCTTTCCTTCCTTCCTTCCTTCCTTCCTTCCTTCCTTCCTTCCTTCCTTCCTTCCTTCCTTCCTTCCTCTCTTTCTTCCTTCATTCCTTCCTTTTTTCCTTCCTTCCTATGTGTATTAACACACATTAATAAATTCTCGTCTAAATGTAGGTATTGAAAGACTGCTAATGTTACCTCTCTATTTGTTATATGCGACATAATATAACTCGTATACATACTTTTTGAAGTCTGGTTTTGAGGCTTGTATTTTCCACACTGCTTCTAATTGTAGATGATTAGAAAACTTCAAATGATAGACGGTTCTAGAACTTTTAATGGTAAATGGTTCTAAATATAGATTTTCTGTCTGAAAATATGGCTTTCCTGGTAGCTTATCTTGTTCGTAAGTAAACAAAAAATGTTACAAAATGTGTTCTAAAATGTTTTTTTTTTTAAAAAAGTACAAATACTCACGTATGTTTAATATTGTCAAACTAATTCAGATAATAGGAATGTTTTATTTAAATTTTTTATGTTTAACAGTCTCACAGTTTTATAGACTTTTGGGGTATTTAGCTCTCCGCTGCCTTATCGCACGCTCGCAGGGCGTGGCACAGGAGGGCTTCAGTGTGCGACGCTGCCTTTTACGAGGATTAGTAGGAAGGCATATGTTTCTTCCCTTGTTTAATCTTCACGAAGGGTTTAGTATATGCGCTTGGCTGATCGTGCATCTCCGAGTGCTGCATTGGTGATGGCTTCTGGGATGGTGCCTGTGATACGAGTGATGAAGAACGCGACACTGGCAATGAGGGATACGATAGGGCCTGTATCGTCAGAGCGGTCCGGCGGAATCTAAAGCCACCAACAGGTATTGTAAATGTGGCTGATCAACATCTTAGAAAGTTCAGCTTCAGCGGTAGCAAAGTTATGGACGTTGTCTATGTTGCCTTGCTATATTATACCGCTGTTTTTGTTGTCGAGATCGAGACCTCCGTTTGCGAGCTGTTTGGGGGCTCAGGATACCAAGCCAGTTAAGTAATTACTAAAATATTCGGTGATTATATAATACCTAGAACGCCCTTATTTATGATTCACATAAAATATCCGGTAGTCACTGGAAAATATTGGTAATTCCCGGACACCGGGGGAACGGATCCAATGCATTTATCTATAGTTAAAATGACAAAGGTTGCAGCTTTTAGGCTATTTGCCGTCTCGATTCTCTATGGTGCGTACTAGAGGATCGCACGTTGCGACTGCTGAACCCGATAAAATGATAACCATTTTTCTATAAATTCCAGTAAACGCCAATACGAGTGATGCACCATATCAACATGTTTTTAACGTAATATTATGATAATATCAAGCGAGATCATTAAAATAGGAGGGGAAAAATACTTTTTTTATTGATGTTAATAGCACACACAGTTGTAGGTGCTATTTGAAACATTTTGAACCTGTAACAGGATTTAAATCTTACATTATTGCAGGGGTCAACCTATTGACACTGGCCACCATTATCAGAGGCCCAGTGAATATGTTAATCACTTGCGCAAGTGTAAACTGAATCAGGGCCGAGCAGCAAATATATTAAAGGTCTTGCTTTCAATACTACTGGGGACCGAGCATTCGAAACTGTTGCACATTTTCTTCATAGAAGTTAATCTATTCAAAAAAGTATCAGTTTCCCGTTTGTTTGGATAAGACTGATCCAAGAGATACGTTTGTACCTTTCAATACCAATAAGGGTAACAGGTTTTGCGTAAAAGGTTGTTGCCATATCAACCTGACAAAAAGGTCATAACAAAGAGTCAACCAGTGCGTTCAAAATGTCCGTATTTGTGACTACCTTTAAGAATCAAAACATAACAAAATAACACCAATTTGTCCTGACAAGTCGATGGAAGCTCATAACATATCAAGTATATTCCATTCTGGCCCAAATTCAGTCATACATTGTTCATGTCCAAAGGCCATCTTTGAAACAATGTATTACTCACAATTAAAATAAAACCCCTTTCGATATCTTTTAAATTTTAAACATAAACAGGTTGCGCACTTAACGGTTTGATGCAATTCAAATCAGTTCCCGACAAGGCCATTTTTGAGATAATCTACTTGTCTTAAATTTGGGTGTTTGCTTCTATAGGTGGCTAGCTCTGCTTTTAAGCCGACTATTAGCATTTCCTGTTTAGATATTGTGAACTATGTGAAGTATAGTTGACTCAAAAAAACTTCAAGAACTGCATACTTTTTTCATTTTTAAGAAGGGAGTTGCCATGTACGGTACGTAGATTTTGATGAATTTTATCAAGTTCATAATGTTACCACTAATAATTAATTTAAATATAATCAAGAATGTCTTGGGTTAATGTTTCAATTAGTGATTGCGATGTTGATAGATTTTCAGGGGGCGGAGATAAATCAAGTTTCCGTATCACGACTGATATACCAGCAAAGCGGTTACTTAATAATCTAGCCTTATGAAAGGAATGAAAGTAGAATGGATTGTTTGGTACAATATTTCAATGATACGTTATCAATTTATTTATTTATTTATTTATTTATTTATTTATTTATTTAGAGTACGTTTACATTTTGCAACAATATATTCCGTAAATACAATCTCCATTTAATAAGCACTTTTAGTTTGAGGAGAGCAAACAATGTTTAAATACGCACGAAATTGCCACTTGATGGGAAAGCTACCTAAGTAAATATTATAACTGAATTTTACAAATACATCGTTCTTGTCTTTATCAATCTTGTTTGTGACGTTTAAAACATGATGTGCATTTTAAGATGGATAACCGAAATTTTTAAGAAGCTACACGTGTTCCGTTATTCTACTTAAGTCGAAAACTACTTATTCAATCTCGACAATGCTCATGCAGCTATTATTCGAGAACTCTCTGCTGTCCATTTTATCGGACTTGGGTATTAAATAGACTTATCCTTTTGTCGGGAGGTGTTATGATTTTTTTAAAAGTAACATGTTCATTTAAATTATTTTTTCGATATGTTGGCGATATATATGAAAAGTTGGCTAAAGAGACCGCGGTGGTCTTGGCTTATGGCTATCATCGGCTTGCTCTGATCAGGATGTCTTTGAGGCTTTTTAGTCTGCAGTAGGCTACTACTGGTTTGGTAAGAAGGATTAATTTTAGTGTGTCACAAAATTTAATGATATGCAAGTGTTTGGTACGTAAGAGAAGATAAAGAGAACATTTGAATGATTTCATGACAAAAGCAAACACCTTCCACTCTTCAGTGAGATTCATGGCATAAGTCTCCAAATCAAACAAGTTTTCATGGACACAACAACGAGACGGTTAGAAAACACACTCCATATCGACATTTACTCAAACTCATTTAATGAACACAGTATCTTCCCAAATCCAATTGTCAGAAAAACATTGCATCTGAACATCCCTTATAGCCAGGCATTGAGGATACGTAGAAACTTCTCCGATGATTAAACCTTCCAAAAACGATTTTAAGAGCTACCTGAACATTTGATAAACCACGGCTACGACAATAAACTGATAGCGGAGGCAACACAAAGGGCTAAACAAACAAACAAACAACAATAACCTACTACATAAGATAATGACCGAAAAGGTCGAACTTGTACAATTTATCCATACCAACTATCCAAAGACTACCAAAGAAGGTACAATCATTGTGACATATTTTAAAATCATTCCACCCCTTCTACATTTGAATCTTATGTGCTGTGTGATGTTTCTGACATTGTTTTGCGTTATCTGCCGAGGCTGATTCTTGAACTGTGGACAACAGAGACTCGTTTACTAGAAACGTACAAACCTGGACTCACCTAGCCAGAACTGAATTGTGGATTGCTATGATGCAGCTTTACTAACCACATCAAACCTGGAGTGAATTGTGGATAGCCGAGATCCTAGGTACATCAAACTTGGATTCACGCAACCTCAACTGGCGGAAATTCATGTTACAGACAGGGACAAATGGACAAATATCTTGAATTGAAAATGGCAATGTATGCTAGTGTAAGGGAAACAACTCTAGTTCACATGACTTCGTCTGCAAATCGATTTCCAAGAAGCTGCTCCTCTGGACAAGGGAGAGCCCTGTATGCATAATCACTCGTAGCATTTCTTGCGCGGTGAATAAGTCCCAATGCCAGTTGAATGCTGACCTAAGCCTTGAGTAGAATTTGTTCTGTGGTGAATAAGTCACATAAGCTCTTGCTTGAATTAGTTATGTGGTGAATCAATCCCAGTGTCATTTGAATGCTGGCCTAAAAACTGGGTAGAATTTGTTCTGTGGTGAATAAGTCCCAATGTCAGTTGAATGCAGACCAAACCAGTGGGTTAAATGTATTCTGTGGTGAGTAAGTTGAAGGCTGACCAAAACACTGGGTACAATTTATTCGGTTGTGAGTAAGTTGAATGCTGACCAAAACACTGGGTAAAATTTATTCTGTGGTGAATAAGTCCCAGTGTCAGTTGAATGCTGACCTAAGCACTGGGTAGATTTTGTTCTGTGGTTAATAAGTCCCAGTGTCAGTTGAATGCTGCCCTAAGCACTGGGAAAACTTGTTCTGTGGTGAATAAGTCCCGGTGTCAGTTGAATGCTGCCCTAAACACTTGGTATAATTTGTTCTGTGGTAAATAAGTCCCAGTGTCAGTTGAATCCTGACTTAAGTAAACCGCTTTACTAACTATACCGCGAAATCAATTTACAACCTAAATTAGAATGGGTGGGATAGACGGCGCTGTGAGTTTTTACTAAGGGAAATTAAACGAATTATTGAAACAAAGCTTTCCAACTAACATCTTCAAGGTAAGCAAAAGTAAAATACATATTAATCAGTAATATAAGAAAATTTGGTTGTATAGTATTGTGTAGCCATATTTTATGAACTCATAATTTCAATGATGCCAATATCAATGAAAAGATTGGACCAAATATATCCGCATAATGTCAAGATCATACAAGGTGGCACAGACTGAACTGTATTTTCCCTAGACATATATATAAATTCCCTATTAAGATTCAGTCTGGAGTGTCAAAAACTATGTCCTCAAGTGACCACCATATTTACAGCATAAATAGTAGTTCTTATGCGGGTCATGTTACGTGCAAATATATCCCCCCATCCATATAGACAAATACATGATTAATTCGCCAATTTAGGCGAATAGTGGAGGCGGCGCCCTATAATTTCGTGCTTTTCCCGGGGTTTGAGTTTCAACGAAAAATAATTTCCAAAGATTTTTGTACTGTTAATACTGGCTATTTGAAACAAAACCATTGTATATCTTAAGTGTTGTAAAATGAAACGTTTAAGGACCTTTATTTTCGTGTATGAATGACACGTGTAATATGGGTTATAAATTATACAGCTTTACTATACTTCAGATGTGCACTTCTGAAAGACTGCAAGCTCGACTTGTTCATTTTCACTCTTAGAGTTCATATGTTGATTGTAAAACAATGAGCCTAAATTTTTTTTAAAATGTTTGATATATTTTGCAATGCAATCATAGCACTTCCAGAAGCTGGTGTTGTATGGTATTTTAAAATTCGTTTTCCCAATTTTAATCATTGCTAACGATAGTGAAGTTAAGACTAATTCAAGATTCGAGCACATGGGAACAGTCGTTTTGGATATGTGTGTGCTTCAGTCATGTGCAACTTCCAAAAGTACAATATCCTGACAATTTCAACTACAGTTCAGATAAGCAGCATAGAGGTTGACAACATTCACTCCACTGTGCAAGCTACAAATGTAAACATCTTCACCTTACGCCAGTTAACAACATGATCCAGGGGAGACAATCAAGCGAAAGCGTAAATTAGGATTATATACCACAAAGCGCCCCCGCGCCGCCCTCCCCTCCCCCATTCGATGCTTTTGGTGTACCATGTTCATATTACCGGCATGCATTCTATTCTTGTTGCATCTTAACAGATTTCCAAAATGGCTACAAATACTGCAACATTCTAGAACACCGCAAAATAACGGAACTCCGCAAAATCACAGTATCGGCTGATCTATGAGTTTTTCTCATATTTGTTCTCTCACTCAACGTGACTGTCAAGAACAGCATTGTCGCCATCATCTTCTATTACACTAGTGACATGAAATATTTTACAGTCTTCAATCAAAAATGCATGTTGTATAAAAACTACATTTGGTAATATACATATTGCAAAAGGCATATTGTAATTTATGAGATATGCTCAGTAGTAGTGGTGCTATGTAGTCATATCAAATAAATGTTTAGATATAATAAGTGTTTGAAATCTATCTTCAATAATTCCCCTTTGCTTGTTTATAATAAACGGCCACATTTGCACTTACTAATATTGAAACAACTTTATCACATGTAAATTGCTCATAGTCAAATACGTGTGATCTGACAACATGTTTATATATCACTTTATGTGATTAGTATTATCTTTATAGATTGACATGAATCGTGATTGGTCCAATTAAGCCTATGAAATTATTGCACATTATTCTCTTTAGTGATTATCTAAGACTGTCAATTTTCTCAGCTCTGCCTTTACGAATTTATGTTTAACTATTACTATCATCATTTTGGTGAACATGGCTGCTTTATTCGCTATGGATTATATAGTAGTCTATTGGAAGAGTATGATAAATAATGACAAGCAGTTTATGTGCATTTTACGGTATCTACTGCTGAGATATTAGAGGTAATTGAAATGGACAACAATATGTTTGGACAGAATATTTAACAACGAGGTCTCATAAGGAGAGAGAGAGAGAGAGAGAGAGAGAGAGAGAGAGAGAGAGAGAGAGAGAGAGAGAGAGAGAGAGAGAGAGAGAGAGAGAGAGAGAGAGAAAAAAACAAAGACAGAGAGAGTACATTGTCGATGAAAGCCGAAAAATCAATTACATCTATGTTAAGCAAAATATCAATGAATATGGATTTATATTGTGTAAAATGTAGGGCATCTACTCCTACAGATGGTCTAACAACTATAATAACAAAAAATTACAGATTTGCTGTCTCAATCACGTGTGTACAGTGTTAATACCTATACAACACTATGCTTTTTTGAACCCAGTATAGATAATGTTACCGTAGTATATTTATATAAGCCTGGTGTAACTGAAGGTGGTAGAAAAGAGTGACTGATCCTATTTGGAGTATTACGACACATAACATTTTCAAGGCGACATGTAGACCTGTAATATACAGCTTAGATTCAACTGCTCCTCAACGATAACAATAATAATTTGAATATTGCTACAACATTATTGTGTTGCAGATCGCGCAATGATTATTCTGTTGTTGTTTTAATATCATGATACATTCAACGTCAATGAGTATCCTAAACGTCCATGGCGTTTTGTCCGTAGCTACTGCGTCCTCGACAACACTGATAGGAACTAAATTTATATTATTCAACACAATATTTTGTTTCTCCAAAGACCCTGGTATGTCAAAATCGATAAACTCTCGTCGCGTATCTGCTGGTCGATAACACAATGGTACAGGCAATTCTGAAAACGTTTCTTTATGTAACGGAAATATTTTCTGTTGAAGTATATCACGAACTATCTTTGACACTATCAAATCGTTTGGTCTCCATTCATCCCAAAAATCATTTTTAAAAGTTACTGAAATTTTTAACGCATTGTTTCGCCCGTAATTGTCTTCGACTGTAATATGATACGTTTCTTAAACTCTCATAAATTTGGATTAAGTTCTCTATGATTACCAGTTATCTCCTTGTAATAATCAGCACATTTATGAAGGCAGGAACGGGAAACCGGTAGCCAGTTCAAATGTCTTAGTTCCATAATCACCGAAGAGGGCTCAAGAGCAGAACTTTTGTCAAGAACAACTCAAACAGCAGCAGCTGTGTGCAAGCTAAGATCCATCTGGAGAGACAAGAATATTTGTCTGAAAACTAAAATCAGACTATTGAGAGCACTAGTCATCTCAGTTTTTCTGTATTCATGTGAGTCAGCAGAATTACAACCAAAAATCCTGGTAATTGAAATGAGATACTACAGAACTATTTTTGGCATCTCGTGCATGGATCACATCAAAAATGAAGAAGTGCGTAACATTATCAGGCACAAAGTTGGCCAATACGAAGACTTCCTCGCCACCGTCAAAAAAGAGAAAGCCGAAATAGTATGGCCATGTCACTAGCGCCAACAGTTTATCAACAACAGTACTGCAGGACAATGTCCAGGGTGGCAGAAGGATAGGTGGACAGAGACAAAAGTGGACTGATAACATCATAGAATCGAACAGGAAACGTTATGTGGAAACACATGCGTTGGCACATAATCGAGAGAAGTGAAGGGATCTGGTCGGATGTGCAGCGGTTCAGTGCCTCGACGACCACTCTAGGTCAAGAGACTGATGATGATGATACTCGATATTATCTATAACCTTATTTAACTGTTGTATTGTTTCGATAATGTGTTGTTTGAATTCATCAGAATAATATTGTGTAATATTAACAAAAACATTTTGTAATTTATCAAATATGTGTGTAAGCTCGGGTTTAATTTTTTTCTGAAAGACTATTAAAATATTTGTCGTTTAGCAGCAGAGGAGGTGAACAGACCAACTTTTTAGGCAAAATATTTCGTAAGCGATTCGTTACAAAACCGAAAAAAAAATCTTACCATGATAGTGCCAATTTAGTTGTCACAAACACATGGGCTGCGACACTGCAACGTTCCAAGGCAACGTTTTATAAGCGGTCGTCGTTAATAATGGAAAAATAATCTTACAACGATGTTGCTATTTAGTTGGCGTTCACCTCCTCTGCTGCTATGCGCTAACTAAATATTTGATCAAGTCCGACACGATATCTTGTCCGAGGGTCTGATAAATTTATCGTCACAAATCCGTGTGGGATTGATTGAGCGCGGCTAAAGAAATTTTTAAATTGATTATGATCCATATCACCACCGCACCAAGTTTGCCAAATATTTCTAAGAGTATGTGTATCAACTCCGTTAAATACGCATAACAAATTGCAGTTATCTCTGATCACTTTTGGTATTTGAGTGTAACGTTCCTGGCAGGATTTTTTTGATTATCTAACATGATATCATCATATACGACTAAATTGTTAATACTTCCGTCGATGGAGTCAATGCTAGGTGCCTCTTCGATATCGGTTATAAACTCAATTATATCATCCCGTTGATTTCTAGCGCGGCTTCGTTAAAATCCTTTAACACTTCATACCATCGCTGATCATCTACACTCGGAGCAATCATATACAACTTATCCCACTTCATCCATCTCGTTATCAAATTAAGTAGCAATTGTGTTTTACCACTTCCAGATGGTCCGATGATAATCGCGCGAATAGAATTTGGTAACATTGCATTGTGTTTAATAGGTTCCCGTCGTCTCGTAGCTGAATAATCAATTACATTCATGCCGTTATATATAAATTATGGATCTATATTGTGTGAAATGTAAGACGCGTACTGGCACAAATGACTTGACGACGATTACAACGAAAAATAATCGATCAGCGCTTTCTGGTAAGTGCGTACAATGTAGTACGAAAAAATTTAGATTTACTTCCACGAAACCTTTAAAAAAAACGAGGAGGTGATATTGCAGCCAAGTTAGCAAAACTCCCTGGAACACCGTGGGCAAAGTATCCAGGAGAAAAGCACCTTCCAGGATATAGCTACTGTGGCCCGGGAACACGATTAGATATCAGACTTGATGACCAAAACCAACCCCGACCCGGCGAGTATCCAAATAACGCTATTGATAAGGCATGTCATGCTCATGATGTCGCATATAAAAGCAGCAATTTGCAGCACAGGCATCTCGCAGATGTGAAATTAATTCATGCGTTGAATGCTATTCCTGATAAATCCTTCAAAGAAAAATTGGCTTCGTGGTTAGTAAAATCTGCCATGAAAGGCAAATTGATGTTAGGTGCGGGTAATTAATAACAATATGGAAAAAATTTATTATTCTCCAAAAGGATACTGGAGAGGCAAGGCAGCAATAAGTAAACTCGCTAGTGCAGCAGCGGTGAAAAAACCCACTGCAGCGAACTGGTTATCCAAACAGGCGATATGGCAAATTTATCTACCAGCGCCTAAACAAATTAACTACTCACATTTTGATGTGACAACACCTAATGAAGTTCATCAAGCTGATATACTATTTCTGCCGCATGACAACGGTTACAAATACTCGTTAACCGTAGTTGATATTGCGAGTCGATACAAACAAGCAGAACCGCTGAAGACAAAATCATCACCTGAAGTTGCTTCTGCATTTGAAAGGATTTATCGACGAGGTCCACTACGCTGGCCAAATCTGTTACAAGTTGATCCTGGCAAGGAATTTCAGGGCGCTGTTTTAACAACGATGAAACATCATAATGTCGCCATCAGACACACTGCGTTACATCGCGATCAGGCAATTGTTGAACGGTTTAATCGGACTCTTGCTGAGCGGTTTTTTGGATATCAATACGCGAAAGAATTTATCCAAGAAAAGCGATCCCGTGAATGGGTCAAGAGATTACCAGCTGTGATTACTGCGCTCAATAATGAGATTACTAGAACAATCAACATGAAACCTAACAACGCTATTAAAAAGAAGTATATACCCGTACAACCACAAAAAGATTTTTCTAGAAACGCTAGCGTTTCCGAACCAATTCTTGGTAGTAATGTCATTGTAAGGTACTTATACGAACCAGGAGACCTTGAGGGTGGTAAAAAAAGAGCTACTGATCCTATTTGGAGCGTCACGACGCATAAGATATCCGGTATAACACGATCAACGGGTAGCGTTTCTAGACCAGCAATCTATAAACTAGATTCAACTGCTCCTCAGCGAGGATTTACTCGACAACAACTACAGGTAATTCCTGAGGATACTCAATTGCCACCGCGTGGTCTTAACTAGCACCTTTGCGTCTGTTGCACTCAAGACAAGTCAACCTCACATTGTTTCTGACATGACCGAGATTGTTATTTTTTCTGTCTACGGTAAATTGGCGAGGATCTTTATCCGAATACTGCCAACGCATTATACAATTGCAGCTCGCGCAGTGATTATTCTGTTGTTGCTTCAGCGTAATTATTAATTCAGCATCAATGTCAAATTCTCGTTTATTTTTTTTATCCTGTTGTTTATAACCAGAGAGTTTTTTTCTGATTATATCATCGGCGCTGACAATATCGTCACTGGCATCATCGAAAACAATTCTTCGAAGTTGGTTTATTCGCCGTACTCTGGACACTGCGAGATAAACTAAATTTGACCACTCAATGTGATTATCTACTATCCAAACAATTGTGTCTGTGATAGTTAATCCCTGTGAAGAGTGTATTGTTGCTGCGTAACCTAATGTCCATGGTGATTTATCAGCACGCAATGCATCTTCGACGACGCTGATATCAACCAGCACAATATCATTTAATACTAAATTCTGTTTTTGTTGTTGTCCAGGAATGTCAACGTCGATATTCTGCTTTCGTGTATCTTTTGGTCTATAACACAACGGTACTGGAAGTGTTGCAAATTTACGTTTATGCGTTTCAAATAACTTCATCTGAAGTGCGTCTCTGACTATTTTTCTACTCGCGATTATTAAATCATTTGGTCTCCATGTTTCCCAAAAATCATTCATGGGAGTTTCTGAAATTATTTCACGCGCTATTTCACATTGGATTTTATCCGGTTGTAATCTAATTAACGCTTTGAATTCTCGTAATTTTTCATCAAGTGATCTATGGTCGGTATTAATTTCTTCATAATAGTCTACATGATTCTTCAACCACTCATGTGGAGATCCACCAACAAATGGCTGTGGTTGGCCGTGATCCCCGCACATGACGACTTTTGTAGTTTTCAATAACAACCATTCAAGAAATGTCTGTAATACTGTCAACGATACCGTGCATATTTCATCCCAGATTATGATTTCAGGAATGAATTTATCGCCCATTCGATCAGGAGTCCATGTATCGCCTTTCCATCGAAAGGAGCTATGATAAGTACAGGCTTTTACTCCCCGCGCTATCATCTCTCTGGCGAGTCTGTGAGTTGGTGTTAACACAATCATGGTTGACCGACGAAATAATTCAATTGCACGAGTTGTCTTTCCTGATCCACCACAACCGTTTAAATAAACTGTCTTGTATCTACATATTGGATCAGATACCGGTGGTGCATTAGATAATTCTGATTGAATCTCTGAGAGATTATGGTTGCTTTTCAAGTATTTATCGTCGTTGGCAACGTCTGCGGATTTACAATACTCATGTAGTTTTTCCTTTTTAAATCGCCAACGTCCCCACGCTTCCTCGGGATCTGTGAATGCCGCTACATCTGATTTGTATTTGTTATGGATATACATCGAATCAGTAGCTACTCTAACCGCGGTATCTGGAAATCTGTTTATCATCGAAAATAGATTAATACAAGCATACGCTAGCATAGAACTTCTCAAATGTGTGTACTGACAACTATATCCATCACAGTAGGTAACAACGTACCCAATTTTTTACCATTGGATAGAAAAGCATCTTTACGGGTTACAAGTTTTCCCTGTTTCGTTAAATCCGCTATGATAAAACCGTATTCAGCGACATTTATGATCAACCTCGAAGAGTATTTTGTATTGTCAAATCTTCCACCTTGAGTGAATTTACCGATTATTTTTCGTCCGAAATCTTCGGCTGTTTTGTTTTTAATTTCAAATAACTGCCTAGATAGTTTCATGATTTCTTCCTCGCTTAAAATCTTCGATTTTCCATCTGAAAATTGTTTTCGTATTTCATCAATTATACGATCTAGATCAGATTTTGGTAACCAAACTTCTTTCTGCGCGTGATAGCATATAATAGCTTCACCGACAATCAACGATATTAGCATACCACAATCGATCATATACCGCAATAACACTATTGGCATCCAGTGTTTCACAGACATATGTCTACCAAGCCAAAGATAACTACACGGATGTAACCTTGCAGCGAGTTTAAATGATATCACACGAGCGAATCCGGTTAAATCAAAATCAGGCAAACGACCATTAATCGCAACACGAGTCATTTCATGTGTGGGGTGTCCAAATCGTTTAAAATACTCAGCGCATTCTCCATACCCGAGAAAACTTCCAGGATAACACGCGGATATATCAATTGAAATCATACCATCACGTGAGTATTTCGTATTCCACAATCCTCCATGACTAAATTCGACGCAACTCAATTTGACATCCTCGAGAAAATCACTTCGTGTTGGACGCCATGAGTTTTTCTCTCTTGCGAAGTGAGCTACCACTGATGGAATTGTAAAACTATCCGTGAGTAGTTTTTCATGGAAACTCTCCGGTGAAAATTCATTAGCGATTTTTCTCATTCTGTTATCTAACTCTTCAACGCGATATAATTCTCCATTTGGTCTTACAAACTGATCAAATCCTATTTCGGGATCTTCAGCGCTGCTAAGTATCCACACTGACACTGGATCATCTTTACACAACGCAACAATAGCATCGAATAACCTCTCTTCGTGGAACACATCCTTGGAAAATTCCCCGGGGATATATCTCACGATTCGTTCTCGTGGAAATACATTTATTGCAGCCGTCCACGCGTGTTTGTTATGATCAATAATTTCAATTGGAGCTCCTCGCGATTGATATTTCGGTTCGTATAATACTTCTCCGGTTATCGTCGCTACCGATATTGGAAATTTTAATGATGCTTCTAATTTAGCTATATCGGAAATCATTGCCCCGCGCTGTTTCACAGTCAGTTCCCATTTGGTTATTTTTTTTCGTCGTTGTTCAGTTAGTTTGTTTCCCCGGGATGCATTTGTGAAGTGTTCCATTACCCGTGTTGCTACACAATTCAACACTGAATCACCTTGTGATTTCGACGATGTTTTCATAGGTGCTAGTTTTGCAGTACTTGGCTTATCATTTAGCTGATATATTCCGTAAACAACTGCTGTTACAGGGTAAGATCTCTCGTAGTATGGTTTGTCGATTCCAGTTAGAATTCCTGGTTTGGAATCTCTACTCACAATAACAAATTTTTTATCCTTGAGGATTGGATCAAATTTATCTCTGATAATCCATTCACCTTCGTCTTTGATAATGAATTTTATTCTAAAAAAATACCTCCGCTGGGAATTTCCACCTTTGGATTTCCCGCCAAGATGTGAGATTATCTCAGCTGCTCTTATATCGTTCATGGTAGCTTCGATTACGGGTAGATTGACACCGACATCTTCGATGTTGTGGATAATTCGAAATGTCGTCCACGCATGAGATGCTCCATCATGCTTAAATTCATTTAAACAGTCGCTGATTTTACTCAACAGGGTTTTGTCATCTATTAGACTTTTTTGTATATCAGAGATTCTATCGAGATTAAAACTAGCATTTTTCCAAGGCGTAATTTTCGATAATCTATTGAATTCTTTCATATCAGAGATGTTATCGAGATCGAATTTAGTATCCGGATTAAATCCGGGCTTAATTTTCGATAATCTCTTGAACTCCTTCATGCTATCGTCCTTTAGATGTTTTGGTTTAACAGAAACTCTATCGAGATTAAATTTTGATAATCTCTTGAATTCTTTCATATTATAATTAAAGCAAGTATTTAAATAAAAAGTTTTTCATATAATGAATCATTGCAAATGGCTTATGATTGGATCAAAGACTCCGTGTAACAAATCATGCAGAAATGAATTCTGTGGGTATCATATGCAAAGTTTTCGTCGGGGAAGTAATGGTCCTCTTCCGTGCCTGTATTGTGGGGAAGGTGTAAGAGGCAAGTCGCAGTTATGCATTAATTGCGGGGGTAAGCGTTATAGAGAGTTGAAGCGTTATTATGACAAGCGAAGAATAAAAAATCCTGACAACGTCAACGACGTTGCCAACGACAAAATCATAAAAACTGCTCAAGACTACATAGAAAGATTTGCCAATGTTATAATTCAGCCAATTAACGAATTAGACAAATAAAATATTATGTATATAAATGAGCCAAGAATTTCAAAGACATTCTGTTATTGAAAATTACGAAGCGTCTCGTGATGGTATTGTCAGACACTGTAAACTCAAGAAATCTGTTGGGTGGGATAATAATATGGGATATTTGATGTTTACTGCTGGAGAGAAGAAGAAGTATCTTAATCACCGTTTCGTTTATGAAGTGTTTAATGGATTGATCAAGGATGGTTTTGTTATGGATCATATTGATTCCGATCCTAGGAATAACAAATTGAACAACCTTCAATCTATTTCACAACGTGATAATTTAAAACGAGGTGGGACTGGAAAATACTCGAAAAATGCTAGACCCGTAAGATCGTTTAATACTGAAAATAACACGGAGATAGTATTTCAATCCTTGTATTCAGCTGGTAGATATTTCGATATTTGCCCCTCTTCAGTACGATTTGTTGCAGAGGGGGTTTATAAGACCGCTTTTTCAAAACGCTTCAATAATAATATTCGATTTGTTTATGTGAATTAGCGGAGATAACTCCGTTAGGTAACGCGCGTGCGACAAATCACCAATGACAGAGTTACCGTTGGTGAACACGGAAGTAGTTTTTGATTGGCTGATATAATTGTCATAAATCTCAATAACATATAATCAATTTTCGTTTTTTTCAAACATTAACAGAACTGTTTTATATACACGTCGTATTTAAACATTTTTTTTTATTGTCTGCTTCAAGTATTATGCGTGTTTTCAACGTTGTCAGTGATCGCTAACAAACACAACAAACAATTACAAGCACACATCTCTCTATGTCACTTCGTTGTAATGAGTGGTTATATACAAATCCGTCTGTGTTATATTTGGGCTTTAGCTCGAAATTCAAGTACAAAACAAACCACACTGTCACACGTGGTGTGAACGTTATTATTGACATTCAAACCAGGTTTTTATTTCAGGTTTGTTTTGTACTTGAATGTAGAATAGCCCGCGTCATCAATTGTCATTGTACATACCATTATCATTCATTGTCATTGAATCAATTCATTCATAATCTATTGTTGTGCCGTCGTCATTCATTGTCATTGTAAATACCATAATCGCCTATAATCTATTGTTGTGCCGTCGTCATTCATTGTCATTGTAAATACCATAATCCCCTATAATATATTGTTGTGCCGTCGTCATTCATTGCATTGTAAATACCATAATCGCCTATAATCTATTGTTATGTGTTTGTCCGGTCCACGCACCAAACGTATCCTCTTGTAGGTCAAACCTGTTATTTGACAAGTTAGACTCTACTCGTGGGGAATACGCTTCGTGATTATATGTAACCGTTAAGCGCCGCTTGATGTATAAACACCAAGGGGGTTCAAAACGGTGATGTGTAATTGTGCCGTCGTCATCTATAATCATAATCACCATTAATCGCACTAAGCTTCTGGATATGCTAAGATTATCAACACCTTAGCGTGTCCAGAATTCATTTTGTGAAACTCGAAAAATTCTAAAGAATTTTCAGATTTTCATTCAAGCAATTCAACAAACATATTTTTATATAATATGAATCTTGAAAATCTCAAATGTATTGTTGTTGAAATCAACAAGCTTAAAGATCAAAATGTAAAATTATGTTCAGGGTTAGATTGTGATCAAATCATTACCGATTTCGAGGACATACAATTTGGAGAACAAAATGGAAAATATGTACTCGCTAAGAAATATTTTTTCATTAAGCGCTTACAAAAACTTATTCGTGAAAGTTTAGTTAATACCGAAGACGTTAATGTGTTTGTACCATTATGTAAGATAGTCGAACATGTACGTAAGCAATTAAGTTTAGATTATGAACAAAGGAAGCTTATTAATTGTAAGGTGAGACAATTAAAAACGTTAATGGAGCAAGCTGAGCCCCACACGTAGAGAGCCTCCTTTGTTGTATTGTATGACATGTATAATCACTACCTGTGCATGTGTAACGAGGAAGTAAAATTATGTGTATGTGCAACAACAGGGAAGTATAACGGGTTGGTGTATAATCTAATGATTTTTTTTTTTTTTACTTGTTAACTTGCAAGCAATTCCACTCAAAGAGTTTCAAATTGAAATTGCTTGCAATTTAACAATAGTGATACTCTTTCAATAATGGTAGGACAATCATTGACCACACGGAACACAAAAGAACGACTTAGAGCTCTTAATAAAATATTACCTCTTCGTGATCGTATACGTGAAAAACTTCAACAGCGACAATTACTTCAGACTGATTTTACAGAGGATACACAACAACTCTTTAAACCGATTGTTACTGCAACTACAGATGTGAAAACAGCTACTGAACGAGCTATATACGGAGATGTCCCTGAAGAAGGAAAACGAACAGAGAGGCCTCTTCTTGGTGAACTTGAAAAAATAGCAATCAAAACTGGACAAACAAAACAGGCTGTACAAAAACTTTCAGGTGATATGGCAACTCAGATGGAAATACAACGACAAAGTGGTATTGATGTCGGTGATGAATCTCGAAGAGATGTCCCTGAAGAATTGCCACTTGAATCAAAAAGAACAGTAGAGGGTTTATGGGGGAGATTTAACGAGGAGGGGATAGCAGCAATTGATAACACTAAACCAGATAAAATTCCTGCGCTTGTTGTTACGACTTATGAAAACAGAAAAAAATGTTGAAACCAGGGCAACATGGATATATTAAAAGTTTACAACATTACGCTGATGTGATTTATAAAATAAAAACTGAAAAAAGTCAGATTAAAACAGATAGTGCATCATACATTGACTACATGAACATAGTGGGTAAAGCATACAATAAATATGAAGAACTACGACAACAACAAAAACCACAAAAATTGCAGCGGCGGAAACAATCTTCGAAGAAAATATCCTTCTCACCTAAAACATCAAAATCCGGTTCAGAAATAGATACACAAGGTGCAACTGGTATCACTGAAAAAACAGGCAGTGGTTTAGTTGGAAACTCTAGTGTAACATGTCCTGGCAATATTCTCGGTGATATAGCACGATTAGAAGTACTCGTAGGAGGAAAACGAGCCGGGAATAACTCACCAGAAATAATCAATGAAGCAGCTGATATCTGTAGGCGGTTATTTCAAGGTGGTATCATGGATATTGCAACATATAGAGATTTCATTGAAGAGTTAGTAGAAAATTCTACGAATTTTCACGGTTATCATAGTGACTAATGTCATCACATTAGATTAATAGCAATTGAATAGAGAATGATCATACACTACAACCATGATAAACCAACTAACGTCTACGTGGTAAACTCACGATTGCCAAAATACCGAGCATACTATGGAGATGGTCTCGGTAATACTATAATGGGATTATTTTCAAGAATGGCTCCAAAAGTAGCGCCGCTAGTAAAACAATTATCGATGAAAGCCATTGATGTTATCCGAGATAAGGGTATTAGCAAAATCGGAGATTTCGCTGGTGATCTTGCCACGAAAGCGTTTTCAGCCGCGAAGGATAAACTAACAGCGCTAGTTCGACGGCGAAATCCAAAGAAACCATTGCCGTTACCATCTACTGCGGTTATGCCTGCGCGGGTTAGTAAAATAATAAACAACGCAGTAGATGAAAAACTACAGTCGTTGATTTCATCATCGTTAATGACTCCGTCATACACTAACGCCCAGGATAACATAACAGCAAATATGATAGCGGGAAGTGGATTAAACAAACGTCGAAGACGTCGATGAAAATCTTTGATTGAAATCCTTCGATTTGTTTCATTGAAAATCTTTGAAATTAAAAATCGAGGATTTTCCAAGCAATTTACATTTTCGCCTCCAATTTAGACCATCGGATATATAATAAAAAATGTTCAAACAGAACCTTGATAGTGCATTTGACATGGACGCCCCAGTACTTAAAGATGATTCTGTACGCGATTATCAATTTTTTGCCTATCACGCAGTACAACCTAATCTTCGGGAGAGAATCGAACTTCAAGTCCATGATACCAGTAAATACTGTTTACCCGCTGAAGCCTTTATTGAAGTCGAAGGTGAACTTTTACAGCATGATGATACACCATATGCAAATGACCCAACTATCCGAGTTGGTTTTGTTAACAATGGTATCATGGCGTTATTTGAAAGTGCAAGATATCTCATTGATGGAAGAGAAATCGAATCTATTGAACGCGAGGTTGATATTGCTACCGGAATAATCGGGTTAGCGAGATATTCTGATGACTATACTAGATCAGCTGGTCCGTCTATGATGTTCGCGAAGGATATTACTGATAACGCTGAGCACGTCCAGTATTCTAGAGTGAAAGCAACACAAGCTACCACAGTTAATCCAGCACCAGCCGGATATACAAGACCAGCTGCTGATTTTGATGTCATAAATAATATTACTAACTACAACCTAGGATTTGCAACACGAGTAGCAACGTTACAGGGACAACATCGACGGTTTTCATGCGCGATTCCGTTGCATCATATATTTGGATTTTGTAGAAACGTCAGAAAAGTTATTTATGGTACGAAACATACGGTAGCGTTAGTACGAAAGGGCACTGATGATGATGCAATCTGGCGCGGTGCTGGCGTTCCCGCCGGTAGGGTCGTTTTATCAAAACTATCACTGTGGATGCCAGTGTTGACTCCGTCGTTGTCAACAGAACCACGGTTACTATCATTTATGGATCAGGGGGGAAAGTCATTGTTGAGTTGGTTGCCAACGTCCACAGATACCATGGATTCTAATATTGATGGTACACTTACATGGCACTTGGCAGCACGACAGGGTATTTCAGCTCCACGTCACATATTTGTTGCGCTACAGAATACTGCGCGATTAAATAATCAAGAACGTTCCCATATGATATTTGATCAAATTGGGTGTAATGAAGTCTCGCTGAGAATAAACGGACAGCAAGAACCATCAGAGGATATACAACTTGATTATGGAAACAACCACGTTGCACGAGTTTATCATCGGTTGCTGTCGTATATGGGACGCGATCAAAATGTCGATACTGGTCTACAAATTTCACAGTTGGATTTTAAAAGTCTGTATCCGATTTATTATTTTTCGTTGGAACATCTTGACTTGATGAGACAGTCCGTCGTTGATATACACTTCCAAGCTCGTGTAACTCTCCCTGGTGGTATTGCTAATTATAGAGCGGTTGCTGTCATTCTCAGTGATAAATCAATGATACTCGAGGGTATTGGAGAACGAATGAGACTGGTAGATGCACCAGTGGAAAATCTTTGAAAATTATACGAATTTTTGATTGAAAATTGCTGTGCAATGAAAATCCTTTGGATTTTTCCATTGAATCGCAAGCGATTTAGAATCAATCTGTTTTGTATAATGTCGTATAGTAATATCAATGTCACGTTGACACCTGGTCAGCTAAAAAAATTACAATCCAAATCAGCTAAGCAATGTGAAACCACAATAACGCTGAAACCTAATCAAATGAATGGCGGGGTGAATAAACTATCGCTGACGAAGACTCAAGTTAATCATTTTAATAAAGCGTTTAAAGAAAAAAAAGGAGTTCAGGTTACTCTTTCTGCGAGCGCGATTAAAAACATGGAAAAGACTGGTGGTATATTCCCGCTGTTAGGGTTGATTCCAGGGTTGATTGCCGCAGCGGCCCCAGCGGTAGCTAAAGCGGCAGCGTTAGGAGCCGTTGGTACCGCGGCAGGAATGGCACTAAAGAAAGCAACTGGGCAGGGTTATAAAAAAAAGGGAAAGGGTCTAAGACTACCAGGAACCCCGTATTCATGGTACAGCGGGAGATCCGTTCACGGATCAGGCCTGAGACTAGGGCCGGTTTACTAGTGGGAAACTCAAGGATTTTCAATCGAAGATTTTTAGAGGAACCTATTACCCCCATGTCCAATTTTGATTTAATTGATGCCGCTAAAAAACTCGTGATTAAAAACTTCAGAGGTGTTTTTATGAAATATCAGTTACCGGCACAACCAAATGATGTTGAAACCGGTATTATTAATCTAGATAACAGCGATGGACCTGGAACACACTGGGTTGCGTACGCGATTGATCCACGTGGGATTATTTATTTTGACTCATATGGACTAGCGCCTCCGAAGGAATTTAACCGCTATGTAAGTAAATTAAAAGTACCCCGTTGGTATTCCACGTTACCAACACAAACAATGCTTGACCCACCCATATGTGGCAATGAAGTATTAAACGTACTTGATGCTATTTCACGAGAATCTTTGATGAAACCACCCCATGTAGTAGTGAGCAGCAGAGAGGGTGAACCTCACAACTTTCCGAGCGTCGATTCGAAAATCTGAGGCTTCTGCCAAATAGTAAAAAAAATGGCGTCTATTCGATAAAATAAGATTTCCTTATATACGCCAACGTCGTTGTCATCCACCCTCTCTGCTGCTGGAGCTTTCAGTTCTGGTTAACAAAAATCATTTACGATTTCAACCAAATATTTGATTGAGTCTTTAGGACGAAAATCATTTATGATTTCACAAACAAACTAATCGCTAACACCTCTTCTTGTAAATCAATCAGATTATTTGACTGGTCGGTGAGTTTGAAATTAATTCTCGTTAACGAATTATTATGGCATCGCATGTAGACAGGATTAATTGGGTTTTCAATAATTAGGAATCCTGGAGGAGCTGTTGGTGCAAATGAATAAAGAATATATCCCTGCTGAGCTTGATTTGATTGCTCTAGATTAATTTGATAGCTTCCTTCAATTGCATCACATACTAAATTGAGCGCAATCACCGTTGAAATATTCACATTATGAGGGGCAATATGCCTACCGCCACCATCTGGATCATTATTATACCTGAAGAGGACAGCTGAATCTGATTTTTGTAGCGCCTTGATATCGGTTTTAACAATTCTTGCTAGTTCATCAGCGTTGTATTTGGGAAACTTGAAATTACGCAGATTGTCCTCTGTGATATTGTAATCGGTTAAGAATCGTTGTTTATTGTCGCTGTTGTCATTAATTATTGTTTGAATAATTAGTTCATAGATATATTTCATGTCCGATATAAGCTGATTTATTATTTCAACGTGTTTTTGCGGTTTTGTTTTCCGTAGTTGTTCTAGTTGTGTGTCATATAATTGTTTAATCTCATTAAAATAACCACGGACGTCAGTTAGCGTAAATGAAATAGTAACAGATGAGTCGGTTGTTCTTTTAATGATAAAATCCCATTGCAATGTGTCTTTGTTGGTAAATATAAATCTATCGGCGATTCTTCCTTTTCTTATATCAGATAAATTATCTCGATAACTGGGATTGATTTCATGATATGATTGTATGTCCGTGGTTAAGTCGGTGGCGGATTTTTCCGGTGGTTTTTCAGGCCATCCTAACACTGTTCTTAACGAGCTGTTATATATATCTACAATGTATCCCTCTGTGCTGATTTCGATCGACGACGAGAGCGTCGGTTGATGAAGATTAATAGCTATTTTTGATTCTTTTCCAGTGATTGATTTTATTCTACGCTGAATTTCAGAATTGATTTGCTTAATTTGGTACGACCCAGTTGGTAACGAAATAGTTTCCCACTCTGGAGTACCATCGGGTTTATTCTTATACGAGAACACCAGTGTGTTATTGGGTTGCTGACCACTAAATGCAACCGATCTGATATTAGGCCAACTGTGATACACTCGTAGTTTTGCTAGCGCTATCTCCTTCACTGGGACCGGAGAGGGGAAATTCACACTGAATTCTGGATTCGTTGATGTTATTGATATCATACTCGTTTGTACTGGGTTCGTGTTCTCCACTACTCGTTGAAGTAATTCCATCGGTGTCGTCATCGTTGCTATACTCATGATTTATTTCTAATTTTGGTATCGAGGAATCATAAATACTGACCATCACTGAGAACTCACAATCTGGTAATGTTGATATTATTGAGATCATTTTTTGTTTTTTTGGGTTCGTGTTTTCTGATTCCATCGGTGTTGTCATTGTTATTATATTCATGTTGTCGCTCTAATTTCGATATCGCGGAATCAAAAATACTGACCATCGCTGAGAATTCACTATCTGATATAATCGTATTATCGAGTGACGACGATATCATCAATGATAATTGCGAGTATGCGGTTGATGCAATATGAAATTGAAGTAAGTAATTCTGCAGTTTACTCTGGCTGCATGATGATATCTTTTTTGCTATCCCGGTTGATATACCCCCGATTGTAGCCACCGCAGAAATGCAAATTGGAACTACGACCGGGGCAATCATTGTAACCGATGCAAGTATTATTCCGGCGCCAGCGAGAACGCTTGACACCGAGTACATAGTAACATCAATTGCGGTGATTCTTCGTCGGTATTTTTTCATTTTTATTTGATACTCCTCAGTGAGGGTTTTGAGTCTATTCTGAAATTCTCTGACCTGATCATAGCGACATTGAGTTGATGAAATCATTGTTATTTTAAAAATACTAGCGTTTTCAATTGTGAAATCCTTTCAATTTAGTTATTTACTTCGCATATGAATTCTAAGCACCAGGATATTTTTGATCTAATCGTACTATCAACCGCGACAATGTTAAATTCTTCTTCACCCCGGATAATTACTGTTGCGGTGCCACCAAAATAGGTTTTACCGCTTACGATGATATCAAATTGCTTGTCAGAGATTAACGTCATCCTGTAGATACCATGGGGCCACTCCCCGATATTGACTTTCAATTTAGCATTAGAGTCTTTTATCCAATCAAAGGTCCCATGCTTTACCCTTTCAGAGGTTTCTTTTAGTTTAGCAATATCGTCATAAACGTCGAGATAGGTTTTTTTGATTTCAGTATATTTCATCAAGTTTCCATCGCGGAGTTTAAAAAATGAAGCCAGCAGGATGTCAAGTTCCAAACCTTTTCGGTTTAGATAATTCCTGTTGAGTTCAGAATATGTCGTCGTGATATTGTAACTTTTAGAACCCTCAAAGAAATTTTTAGCCATTTCGCTGATGGGTTTTTGTTCGTCAAGCGCGTGCTTAATTTCCGCGAGAGTCGAGTCTGCCACAAGCGGGTTTCCAAAGAATCTACCAACAATGTCATTAGTGGGTTTTTGATCTTCTATTAGTTTAGAAATCTCGAGATAATTTGCCTTGATTTCATTTTCATTCATCATCCTTCCCGCGTCCTTGTTAGCGAAGAATAGCGATAGATAGTTTTTAATTTCAGCGAGAGTCATGCCAACCACAAGCGGGGTTCCAAAAAATTTATGTACGACATTTTTGCGAAAACTATTATAACCTCGTATAAAATCATTCAGCTCACGTTCGTTGGTAGCAATCGCGTCGGTGATCGTAGACACAAGTGCGCCTGGTTTAAGTTGTCCATCGTTGGAATACAGTGCAATAGAGTTTTCAGCGGCAGCGCGATGCCGTATCAAAATGTCATTCACGGATATATTACTGCTTTTCAATTTACCCTGGCGATCTTGAAATACAACTATTTCGTTCGGGTCAACACTTGTTAAATTTAACGTCTCAGCGATTTCATCTTCTATTATTTTTTTTACATCCTCGATAGAACCCGCAGATGTTTCCTCGGTGGGTTCCAACATTGACAGAGGTTGTCCCCAAATATCGATCATTATTGTTAGCGTAACTTGTGTTTTCAATTTATTGATCCTTGTAATTTCCCACTCGTGTATTCGTTTACAATAATATGAGGTGGTTTCCACGGAGATCCAAAGGATTTTAATGAAATCTCCGCGAGGACATTTAATACTTCACGGCCGCATATCGGTGGATCATTTAATTGTTGTGTTGGCAGCGTGGAATAAAAAATCGGAAACCCTTTGAGTTTCATCGAGGAATTTATATACCGCATAAACTCGCTTGGCGGAGCTAACCCATATGAATCGAAATAGACAATCCCACGTGGATCAATCGCGTATGCAACCCAGTGAGTTCCAGGTCCGGTGCTGTTATCGAGATTAATAATACCTGTTTCAGTTTTGTTTGGTTGATGTGGTAATTGATCTCTCATAAAAACACCTCTGAAATTTTTAATCGCTAGTTTTTTAGCAGCATCAATTAAATCAAAATTGGACATAGGAACCACAGGTCCCTCAACTATAGGTTCCTCAACAATTGGGCTTTCAACTAATAAACCGTTCCTGGTATTTTTCTTAGACCAGATCCGTTCACGGATTTGCCGCTGTACCATGAATACGGGGTTCCTGGTAGGTACAACCCCTTTCCCTTTTTTTTATACCCAGATCCACTCGTGGATCTACCGCGAGCGGATCCACCAGTTGCCTTTTTCAACGCCATCCCTGCTGCGGTCCCAACGGCTCCCAACGCTGCCGCCTTCGCCACCGCTGGGGCAGCCGCTGCAATCAATGCTGGTATTGCGGTTAACAATGGAAATATACCACCTGATTTTATCATGTTCGCGACTGCAGCTTTCGAAAATTCTATTTGAACTCCTCGCTTATTTTTCATTGCATCATTGAAATGTTTTATTTGACGATCCGTTAATGATATTTTATGTGTACCTCCGGACATCTGCGCTGGTTTTAACGTTATTGTTGTTCCACATTCCTTAGCGGATTTTGATTTTAATTTCTTGACCTGACCATCAGTCAGCTTGACACTAACAACACTATATGGCATTTTATTGTAAAACACATTTATGCTTTCAATTGATCTAATTGGGGAAATCCTATGGAAACTTTTCATGTTTCATTTACATTTACAGATTTTCCACTGGTGCATCAACGAGTCTCATTCGTCCGCCAGCCCCTTCTAACAACATTGATTTGTCGCTGAGAATAACAGCAACCGCTCTATAATTAACACCACCATGATCTATACGAGCCCTAAAATGTATATCAACAACGGATTGCCTTGTTAAATCAAGATGTTCCAGTGAAAAGTAATAAATTGGATACAAGTTCTTAAAATCGAGCTGAGATATTTGCAAACCAGTATCAACATTTTGATCACGACCCATATATGACAGCATCCGATGATACACACGTGCTATTTGGTTGTTTCCGTAATTAAGCTGTATATCCTCAGATGGTTCTTGTTGTCCGTTTATTCTCAGTGAAACCTCACTTACCCCTAACCGATCAAATATCATATGACTGTGTTCTTGGGAACCTAATCGATTCCGATTCTGCAGCGCTATAAATATATGACGTGGAGCTGAAACGCCTTGTTTTGATGCCAGGTGCCATGTAAATGTACAATTAACATTATCCTCTTTAGCATCAGTCGTTGTTGTTAGCCAACTTAGCAATGATTTACCACCGGTTTCCATAAACGAAAGTAGCCGCTCTTCCGTGGTAATTGATGGAGTCATTACTGGCATCCATAATACTATTTTACTCAAAACAACTTTACCTTCATTGGCACCAGTACGCCAAATTGCATCATTGTCATTGCCTTTTCGCACTAATGCGATTGTGTGTTTGGCTCCATAGATTACTTTTCTGACATTTCTGCAGAATCCAAATATGTGATGGAGTGGAATCGCACATGAAAACTTTTTCTCTTGTCCTTCCAATGCTAATTTTCGTGTTGCAAATCCTAAATTGAAATTACCATTAACACCTCCGAGAATATCAAACGCAGCTCCGGGTCTAGCTCGACGTTCTGGATTAGTTGCTTCTCGTTGATTATCAACTGAAGTGTCTTGCGGTGTTAACACTTTAATGTATTGAAGGTGGTCAGCGTTATCAGAGGTATCCTTTGCAAACATCATAGATGGACCAGCCGATCTTGTATAATCATCGGAGTATCTTGCTAGTCCGATTATTGTTGTTGCAACATCAACCTCGCGGTCTATTGATTCAATTTCTTTTCCATCAATGAGATATCTTGCACTTTCAAATAACGCCATTATACCATTGTTGACGAAACCAACTCGGATATTTGAATCATTTGCATATGGGGTATCATCTGCAACATTTGTTACAAGTTTTCCTTCTACTTCAATAAATGCTTCACATGGTAAAAAGTATTTACTGGTATCTTGAACTTGAAGTTCAATTCGCGATCGTAGGTCGGGTTGTATTGCATGATAGGAATAGTATTGATAATCGCGGACGGAATCATCTTTGCGCATCTTTGCTTCCATATCTAACGCGGGATCAGGTGTTCGTTTAAACATTTATAACATTACTAGCGTTTTCAATTGTGAAACTCGAAGAGTTTAACGCTAGCGTTTTAATTCTTTATAATCATCGTCGTTGAAAATTCTTTGAATTTCTTTTTTGTTTGAAACCACTTCCTGCTATCGCGTTCATGATAGCGCTATCTGTTACCGGTGGTGACGAAGTCAATTGCGCTAGTTTTTCTTCCACTGCGTTATTTATTACTTTGCTGATTTTTGCAGGCATCACTGTAGTTGATGGCAGCACTAATGACGAAGTCATCGATGACGAAGTCATTCGTGGTTTCTTTCGCACCAATGATGCTATTTTATCTTTCGCAGCAGAAAATGCCTTTCCAGCAAGATTTCCAACGAAATCTCCAATTTTACTGGGCACCTTATAACGAATGATATCAATTGCTTTCATTGATAATTGTTTAGCTAACGGCGCCACCTTGGGAGCCATTCTTGTAAATAACCCCGCAATGGTATTGCCGAAACCATCTCCGTACCACGCGCGATAAACAGGCAATCGTGAGTTCACCACGTAGACACTTACGGGTTTATCATGGTTATAGTGTATAATCATCTTGTTATAAAACTAGTAGTTTTTCAATTAGTGGTCAATCGCTTACATCCATAAGATTTTCATCGTTGTGATTTTCAACTAATTCAGCAATAAGTTCTCGATATACATTAATGTCCATGATACCACCAGCAAATAATCGTCTACAGATATCAGCGGCCTCGTTAATTATCTCGACGGAGTTATTTCCGGCTCGTTTCCCTCCGATGAGAACCTCTAACCGTGATATATCACTGAGAATGTTACCAGGACATGTCACGGTAGAGTCAAATACATCCTTTGGATTTTTAATCGAATATCCCTTTCCGCTTGTTTCCTCAGTTGTACCAGTTGCGCCCTGACTATCATCAAGTAATTGCCTTTGTCGGCCTCGACTTTGTTTTTCTCGTTCTTGTTGTTTTTGTATACCATAACTATCAACTCCTACTTTAAAAGATCTATACTCAATTGTATCCTTTTTCAAATTACCAATAATCCCCTTATTCGTTTTATACAACCAATTAACCCATTCATCTCGGCTTATTCTACTGTTTTTATACTCGTCTTTTAAAAAATCCTTTCTAGAATCAAAGCTTTTGGCGGCGAAATCACCAAAAGTCGTATAATCCTGGTGTTTCTCCAATTGAGGTCGTTTGATTTCCTTTATAGCTCCTTCGGTGAGTTTGTCTATAAAGGAAACACCTCTTGGGGTGACGACATCAACAGGTTGTGGTTCAGGTGCGGAATCATCAATATCAGCTAATCGTTCATACTCACGCTGAGTTTTTATATCACTGGATAACTGTTGTATCCCTGCGCGTGTTTGTCCGGTCTCTGCTGCTATCTTTTCAAGCACACCAAGAACAGGCACTTCTCGTCGCTTGCCTTCCTTAGGAATATCTCCGTATATTGCTCGTTCAGTTGCTGTTTTCACATCTTTGGTCGCACTTGTTATCGGAGTAAACAGTTGTTCACTTGACACAGAAAAGTCAGTCTGCGCTAGTTGTCGTTGTTGAAGTTTCTCGCGAAGTCTGTCTCGAACCGGTATAAACTTTTTAATTGCTGCTAGCCGCTCTCGGGCTAATTTAGTTGTAAGCGATTCACCAACCATATATTGTTTGTGAACTAAATTTTCAAATGTGAAATCCGGAGGGTTTCCATCATAATTAAAAGCTTAGTTATTAAATAACTTAGTTATTAAATAATGTACCATCAAGCTAACGTATTCATCTTCGACAGGGTTAAACTGTACGACGCTATCCGCGAGTGTTTCAGAAATAACATCGCTGGGGATTTCAGAATTGTAATATCTGAGAATGGCGATGAACGATTTGTGTTAACGACGCGGCAACAAGAACAACTACGTGAAAATGGAGGCGTCGCGGTGATTACTTGCTACTACGACCAGATCATCCATTATGCACATAACTGCATGAGCAAGTCCAGACTGATGAGTATCCTTTCAGGAGAAAATCCTATGTAACAAGTGTTACAAAACACGCTAAAAAAAAAATAAATAAATTATTTAAATTATTTACGAAAGCCTATATTATTTTTTTTTAGTAACACCCACGTGGTTAAGATACTGGTCGCTCCTCGTTTAACATTTTTCTAAGATCACGAATTTTAGAACCAATTTCAGCTCGTTTTTGATATTCTTGGCCAAGCTTTTGACGTATTGCTTCAACGGTGCTAAATAGCGTTATAAATAAATTAATGTCGTTACCGTACAAACAACCATTAATGGATTTTTGAATTCCTTTCACGAGCCTGTACATCCTAGGTAAAACATAACGACCCTTACTAGACAGATATTCAATATCTTCATATTCCGAGGTAATCTTGTCAACGTCGAGACTTTCAGATAATAATACCCCTTTATTATTTAAATTTGAGATTTCAGCAATTATAGCATTTACATCATTGATATCCATTATTTATATTTTTATATAAATAAAATACTGTATCTCTAATTATTAAAAAAAAATGAAGGACAGTACAATGCCGTATATATCTCCGCTCGAGTGTTGCGGCAGATTTTTGGCATACATAAATGGACGGCACAATGCCGTATATATCTCCGCTCGAGTGTTGCGGCAGATTTTTGGCATACATAAATGGACGGCACAATGCCGTATATATCTCCGCTCGAGTGTTGCGGCAGATTTTTGGCATACACATACTTAATTAAGGATGGGATTGCGATGTCCCCAAAGCATACATCTCCGGCGGGAGGCCTAAGGTGACAAACATCATCTTAGACCGCCCAGAAGATATGCTTGGGAGGACATTCACAACCATATTCAATGAAACGATGATGGAATTTGTGATGTAATGATGTAGGCGTGGTAAACCAAACCAACATGGCAACCCATGAAATCGAATTCATGGTTGCATGAGTTAGAAAAAACACCAACCCACGCTACCGTGAATTCGATTTCATGGGTTGCCATGTTGGTTTGGCTGAGGGGGACCGCCTTACCCCCCCAATTAATAGAAAAAAACATCTTCCGTTTCGCCATCAAATAATGTATCTGCTATGGGGACCGAACACGTAGTTGATAGATCTATGTTTACAAGACAAACACGATACCATTACACCACGGACTAGTCATACAGAATAGAGATTTTTTAATATATATATATATATATATATATATATATATATATATATATATATATATATATATATATATATATATATATATATATATATATATATATATATATATATCTGATATACTTAACAATAAGAGATTTTTAAAATAGACAATTTTATGCTGCAACAATGAGAAATATTTTAAACAAAATAATTCAGTTGTTTAATAAAACAGCGTTTTTATACTCTGTTATAATTCTCTAGATAAAATACATTCACATACAAGGAATTTTAACCACGCCCACCTACTTCAATGAATAGGAAACACTCGCGTTCCGGCTGAGCGAACATAGGTAATGCGTTAGATTATAAAGAATTTTTGTACTGAAAAGAACGAGTTAGCTGTCTGCTTTACTGCTAGTCCACCCACCCCACACATGAGATATGTAGATAAATAAAACTAATAATGCAGTTTTAGCCCACAAGTGACAATAAAAAGTTTTATTCTCTATCGAAAACTCATGCATTATATCTCCATTACAGTCACGTGGGCGCGCCTAGTCAAGTACAGGTAATATAGCAGGCGACAAATTCCTTTGACGTCATAATACAAGGGAACTTAGTAGGTAGAGTGTGAATTGTAGTGCGGATTTATCCATAAAGGATTTATCTCCCTTAAATAGTTTCAGTGTATACGAACTTTATTTTATGACCATTTTTTTTAGACAGAGATGTTTTAATGATTTTTTTAGCAACAAATCGAATTGAAGTACTACAAATATCGAAATATTTTCCAGCCGCATTTATCGACTGAAAGCTTCTCTCTTCATTATTTTCTAAATCAAACGATTTCACACCCTTGGGATGTTTTGCGTGCTTACCAGCGTTGCTTTTTAAAAGGTTATCGCGCTGCGAGACGGCTTGAAGATTCCCAAGACAATTATCAGTCTTCACGCCATTTATGTGATCAATCACAAGACCGTCTTCGATTAATCCGTAAAATGCTTCCTAGATGGCTCTGTGACAGAGATACTTCTTCCTCCCAGCTGAAAACATCAAATATCCCATATTATTCAGATACCCAACAGGTTCTTTGAGTCTGCGGTGTCTGACAACACCATCACTAGAGGCTTCGTAATTAGCAAGCACTGGGTGAGGTCTGAAATCTTGGCTCATTTGTATAATAATACTACTTGTCTAATTTATTATCTGCTTTAATTATAAATCTCTGGATATAATCTTGAGGGGTTTTTATTACTTTGTCCTTGATTTTATCAAGGATGACGGAGTCAATGATTCGTTTGTTATAGTAGCGTTTTAGTTCCCTGTATCGTTTACCCCCACAAGCAAGGCATAATTGCAATTTTCCTCTAACACCCACCCCACATTGGAGGCATGGGAGAGGGCCTTTTGAACCGTTTCTCACGCTTTGCATATGATACCCACAGAATTCGCTTCTGCATGATTTGTTACACGGGGTTGTAGATCCAATCATTAGCCACTTGCAGTGATTCATTATACTATATTTTTCTATTTAAATACTTGTTTTAATTATAACATGGAGGAGTTCAAGAGATTATCGAAAATTAAGCCCTGGAAAAATACTAAATTCAATCTTGATAGGGAGTTCCAAAGATTATCGAAAATCAAACCTTGGAAAAATACTAAATTCAATCTTGATAGGGAGTTCCAAAGATTATCGAAAATCAAACCTTGGAAAAATACTAAATTCAATCTTGATAGGGAGTTCCAAAGATTATCGAAAATTAAGCCTTGGAGAAATACTAAATTCAATCTCGATAGAGTCTCTGATACACCAAAACGTCTAATCGGTGATAGAACTATACTCGGTAAAATCAGGGAGTGTTTTAATGAATTCTACCGAGACGGTGCAGCATACTGTTGGTCGACATTTCGAATTATTGATGAAGATGTCAATGTACCCATCATCGATGCTACTATGAACGATAAAAGAGCAGCTGAGATAATTTCACACCTTGGTGAAATTGCAAAGCAATTTCCATCCAAAGGGGAAATTCAAAGATGGAAATCCAAAGGTGGAAATCCAAAGGATTTCAAGCAAAGCAATTCCCAACAAAGCAATTCCAATCAGAAGTATTTTTTTCAGAATAAAATTCATTATCGAAGTCGAAGGCAAATGGATTATTAAGGATAAATTTGAACCAATCCTCAAGAATAAAAAAGCTGTCATTGTGAGTAGAGATTCCAAACCAGGGATTCTAACCGGCATTGATAAACCATACTACGAAAGATCTTATCCCGTAACAGCAATGGTTTATGGGATATATCCGTTAAATGATAAACCCGATATTGCAAAACTAGCTCCTATGAAATATTCACCGTTGACTTCGTCAAGGCTCAATTGTGTAGCAACAAGGGTAATGGAACACTTCACAAATGCATCCCGAGGAAATAAACTAACTGATCTGCGACGTAGGAAAATAACCGAATGGGAACTGACAGTGAAACAGCACGGTGCAAAGATTTCTGATATAGCTAAATTAGAGACATTATTAAAATTCCCAATATCAGTAACGACAATAACCGGGGAAGTATTACACGAACCGAAATATAGATTACAAGGAGCGCCAATACAAATTATTGATCATAACGAACACGCGTGGACACCTGCGGTAACAATATTTCCACGAGAACGAATCGTGAGATATATCCCCCGGAAATTTTCCGGGGAATTTTCCGGGGATGTTTTCTATGAAGAGAAATTATTTGATGCTATTCATGCGTTGTGTAAAGATAATCCTGTGTCAGTGTGGTTACTTAGTAGTGCTGGTTCCGAATCAGGATTTGATCAATTTGTAAGACCAAATGGTGAATTATATCGCGTTGAAGAATTAGATAACAGAATGAGAAAAATCGCTAATGATTTTTCACCGGAGAGTTCTCATGAAAAACTATTGACGGATAGTTTTACTATTCCATCAGTGGTAGCTCACTTCGCAAGAGAAAAAAACTCATGGCGTCCAACACGAAGTGATTTTCTCGAGGACGTTAAATTGAGTTGCATCGAATTTGGTCATGGAGGACTGTGGAATACAAAATACCATCGTGACGGTATGATTTCAATTGATATATCCGCGTGTTATCCTGGAAGTTTTCTCGGGTATGGGGAATGTAGTAACTATTTTAAACGATTTGGACACCCCACGCATGAAATGACTCGTGTTGCGATTAATGGACCATTACCTGATTTTGATTTAACCGGATTCGCTCGTGTGATATCATTTGAACTCACTACAGGGTTACATCCGTGTAGTTATGTTTGGCTCGGTAGACACCTATCTGAAAAGGCCTGGATGCCAATAGTGTTACTACGATATATGATTGATTGTGGCATGCTGATATCGTTGATTGTTTCCGAAGCTATTATATGCTATCGAGCTCAGAAAGAAGTTTGGCTACCACAACCCGATCTAGATCGTATAATCAGCGAACTACGAAAACAGTGTCCAGATTTCAATGAAGAAGAAATCATAAATTGGTCTAAGAAGTTATTTGAAAGTAAAAAAGAACAAGCAAAGGATTTTGGACGAAAAATAATCGGTAAATTTACCCAGGGTGGAAGATACGACAATGCAAAATTTTCCTCGCGGTTGATCATAGACGTCGCTGAATACGATTTTCTTGTAACGGATTTAACGAAACAGGGAAAACTTGTATCCCGTAAGGATGCTTTTCTATCCAATGGTGAGAAATTAGGTACGGTTGTTACCTACTGTGATGGATATAATTCCCAGTACACACATTTGAGAAGTTCAATGTTAGCCTATGCTTGCATTAATCTATTTTCGATGATAAATAGATTTCCTAATACCGCGGTTAGAGTAGCCACTGATTCGATGTATATACACAATAAGTACAAATCAGCTGTAGCGGCATTCACAGATCCGGAGGAAGCGTGGGAGCGTTGGCGATTTAAAAAAGAGATGCTACATGAGTATTGTGAATCCGCAGACGTTGCCATGGATGAAAAGTACTTAAAATGTGATGAGATTCAATCAGAATTTTCTAATGCACCACCGGTATCTGATCCAATATGTAGATACAAGACAGTTTATTTAAACGGTTGTGGTGGGTCAGGAAAGACAACTCGTGCAATTGAATTATATCGTGGTGGTGGAAATACTTGTATTTCTACTAACATGATTGTGTTAACACCGACTCACAGACTCGCCAGAGAGATGATACAGCGAGGGGTAAATGCCTGTACTTATCATAGTTTTTTTCGATGGAAAGGTGACAAATGGACTCCTGAGCGTATGGGTGATAAATTCATTCCTGAAATCATAATTTGGGATGAAATATGCACAGTGTCATTAGATGTATTAAAAACATTTCTTGAGTGGTTGTTAAACAAAAACACAAAAGTCGTCATGTGCGGTGATCACGGCCAACCACCACCATTTGTCGGTGGATCTCCACATGAATGGCTAAAGGGTTCTGTAGACTATTATGAAGAAATTAATACCGACCATAGATCACTTGATGAACAATTACGCGAGTTCAAAGCACTGCTTAGATTACAACCGGATAAAATCCAATGCGAAATAGCGCGTGAAATAATTTCAGAAACTCCTATGAATGATTTCTGGGAAACGTGGAGACCAAATGATTTGATAGTAGCAAGTAGAAAAATAGTCAGAGACACACTTCAGATGAAGTTATTTGAATTGCATAAAGAAAAATTTGCAACGCTTCCAGTACCGTTGTGTTATAGGCCTTCGGATACACGAAAGCAGAATATAGAAGTTGATATTCCAAGCCTGACAAAGTCAGGAAGTGAAAAGCAGATTCTCGTGTTAAATGATATTGTGCTGGTTGATATCAATGTCGTTGAAGATGCATTGCGTGCTAATAAATCCCCATGGACGCTAGGATACGCAGCAACAATACACTCTTCACAGGGATTGACTATATCGGATACAATTGTTTGGATGGTAGATAATCGCATCGAATGGTCGAATTTAGTCTATCTCGCAGTATCCAGAGTACGAAGAATAAATCAGCTTCGAAGAATTGTCCTGACAGAGTCAGGCGATGATGAAATCATTGGTGATGATAATGACACAACAATAAGTGATATTGATGTTAGCATCATTAATAAAAAACTCTCCGGTTACAAACAACAGGACAAAAAAAAAAAAACAACGAGAATTTGATATTGATGCTAAATTAATAATCACTTTGAAGAAACAACAGAATAATCACTGCGCGAGTTGCAATTGTATAATGCGTTGGCAGTATTCGGATAAGGATCCTCGCCAATTCACCGTAGACAGAAAAAATAACAATCTCGGTCATGTCAGAAATAATGTGATGTTGACTTGTCTTGAGTGCAATAGACGCCGGGGTGCCAGCACCCTGGGTGCTAATTAAGACCATGCGGTGGCAATTGAGTATCCTCGGGAATCACTTGCAGTTGTTGTCGAGTAAATCCTCGCTGAGGAGCAGTTGAATCCAGTTTATAGATTGCTGGTCTACCAGTTGATCGTGTTATACTAGATATCTTATGCGTAGTGACGCTCCAAATAGGATCAGTAGCCCTTTTTCTACCCCCTTCAAGCTCTCCTGGTTCGTATAAGTACCTCACAATGACACTACTACCAAGAATTGGTTGGGAAACGCTAGCGTTTCTAGGGAAATCTTTTTGTGGTTGTACGGGTATTGACTTCTTTTTAATCGCGTTGATAGGTTTCATGTTGATTGTTCTAGTAATCTCGTTATTCAGTGCAGTAATCACAGATGGTAATCTTTTAACCCATTCACCGGATCGCTTTTCTTGAATGAATTCTTTTGCGTATTGATATCCAAATAACCGCTCAGCAATCGTCCGATTAAATCGTTCGACAATGGCCTGATCGCGATGTAGCGCAGTATGCCCTCGTCGTATGGTGACATTATGATTTTTCATTGTAGATAGAACTGCACCCTGAAATTCCTTGCCAGGATCAACCTGCAATAGATTCGGCCAGTGCAGAGGACCTCGTCGATAAATCCTTTCAAATGCAGAAGCAACTTCAGTGGCTGATTTTGTTTTTAACGGTTCTGCTTCTTTGTATCGACTTGCAATATCAACTACGGTTAACGCGTATTTGTAACCACGATCATGTGGCAGAAATAATATATCAGCCTGATGAACTTCATTAGGAGCAGTCACATCAAAATGCGAGAATTGAATTTGTTTAGGTGGTGGTAGATAAATTTGCCATAGTGCCTGTTTGGATAACCAATCCGCCGCTGTAGTTTTTTTCACTTTTGCAGCGCTAGCGAGTTTATGTACTGCTGATTTACCCCTCCAGTATCCTCTTGGGGAATAATAAATTGATTCCATATTATTAATTACCAGCACCCATCTTCAATTTGCCTTTCATAGCTGATTTTACCAACCACGAAGCCAACTTTTCTTTAAAAGATTTATCAGGAATAGCATTTAACGCATGAATTAATTTCACATCCGCGAGATGCCTGTGTTGCAGGTTGCTGCTTTTATAAGCAACATCATGAAGGTGACAGGCCTTATCAATGGCGTTTATTGGTTCTTCACCGGGTCGGGGTTGATTTTGATCATCAAGTCTGATATCTAATCGTGTTCCGGGACCACAGTAGCTATATCCTGGAAGGTGCTTTTCTCCGGGGTACTTTGCCCATGGGGTTCCAGGGAGCTTTGTCAATTTGGCTGCGATATCACCTCCTCGTTTTTTTTAAAAACATCTCCGGATTGTAAAATCTTTGATTTTGTAGAAATAAATCTAAACTTTTTTATACCACATGTTGCACATCTACCAGTTAGTGCTGATCTGTTATTTTTAGTTGTAACCGTCGTCACATCATTTGTGCTAGTACGCGTTTTACACTTCACACAATATAGATCCATAATTTATGTATAGAGATATGAATATAATTGATTTTTCAGCGACTAAAATAAGAGAACCAGTTAAGCATCATGCAGCGCTACCAAACTCTATCCGTGCAATTATAATCGGGCCATCTGGATCCGGTAAAACGCAATTGTTGCTCAATTTAATAATGAGATGGATGAAGTGGGATAAGTTGTATTTAATTGCCCCTAGCGTAGATGATCAACGATGCTATGAAGTGTTAAAGGATTTTAACGAGAATGCATCAGAAATTAAAGGTGAGAATACCATTGATTTTATAACTGATATTGACGAGGCGCCATCCGTGGATGACCTTGATGGGAGCATTAACAATTTAGTCGTATACGACGATGTGATGTTAGACAATCAAAAAAACCCAGCTAGAATATTTTCCCGGGGGCGTCACAAAAACACTGATGTGATATATGTCACTCAACGCTACACTCAGATTCCAAAAGTGATCAGAGATAACTGTAATATTCTTGCTGTGTTTAACGGCGTTGATACACATACGCTACGAAATATTTGGCAGACATGGTGTTCCGATATGGACTTCAATCAATTTAAAAATTTCTTTAGTCATGCTCAGTCAACCCCGCATGGATTTGTAACAATAAATTTACATGATCCTCGGACTCGATATCGTATCGGACTCGATCAAATATTTGGTTGAAATCGTAAATGATTTTTGTTAACCAGAACTGAAAGTTCCAGCAGCAGAGAGGGTGGATGACAACGACGTTGGCGTATATAAGGAAATCTTATTTTATCGAATAGACGCCATTTTTTTTACTATTTGGCAGAAGCCTCAGATTTTCGAATCGACGCTCGGAAAGTTGTGAGGTTCACCCTCTCTGCTGCTTAGTGAACGAGTATACTAGCGGTCGTTGGATTGAAAATCTTTGATTGGAAATTGCTGTGCAATTTCACTTTTAGATTGAAAATCTTTTAGATTGAAAATCTTTTAGATTGAAAATCTTTTAGATTTTAAACAGAGAAAGGATTTTTATGATAACAATGATTGATATTTGGGGACGACCTTTATCAACGCTGAAGAAATCCGATACTGGTGGAGTTGAAATCCTTGATAAAATCAAGGGCGTTAAAAAACTAATCGAAGATGAAATAGCCGAAACGTTGGACTTAGCAAGTGTTGATCCGGTGAAATAGTTGTATTTCAAGATCGTCAGGGTAAATTGAAAACTAGTAATGTCTCCCTCGACGATATTTTAATTAAACGACGAGACGCAGCAGAGGATGCTATCGCGTTATTTTCCGATCAGGGTAAACTCAAACCAGGTGTACTTGTTTCAACAATTACGGATAAATTAGCAACATTCGATAACACGGCGAATTGATTGAAATCGCTCAATGATAAATATGACGATCATATAGTTGTATTTGATCAGTTTAGTGAATTACAAAGAAATACAATTGACAAAATTGATAAACCCCTGTTAGAATTTTTTGGAAATCCACCAGTGACCACACCAAAACTCGCCTCGATAAAAAATTCTATGTTGGAACTAGCAACTCTTCAATCCGAATATGATAAACACGTGAAACAGTTTTCAATGTTTCGTAAAAACATCATTGATAAGTTTATTGGAAACCCATTTGATAAAATTGAAATAACCCTTCCTGATATTAAAAAATCCATCGATGAGCTTAAAACATTCAACAATGCAATGAAAGATGATGCAACGAGGATGATAAGCGTTGTTGAAAAAATAAAAATTCCTCATGATAAAAAAATCATTGTCAACAACGTATACACAATCCATTACGGATCATTTGCGTGGACTCCCACAAACAACATTTTACACATAACCGCAGCCGTCAAGGGTATTTATCGATTAACAATAGTATCACCGAATCAGTTTAATATATCATCAAGTAGTTCATCTGGAGTCAATAATACGATATCAACGATCATCGACAAGGATGTATCTGAACAATTCACGATAACGACCAAAGATAGAAATCTAGTCAGGGTTTCAGTAACGTAGTACGTAGAATTCGTAGTGGATTTAAGTAAACAATTAAACTGAAAACGCTAGCAATTTGAAATCAATTGAAAATGCTAGCGCTTTTAAAATAAAATGACGATCCCTTCAGTGTATCAGTATCGCTATGATCAGGTCAGAGAATTTCAAACTAAACTCAGCTCTCACTGTGAGGAGTATCAAATAAAATTCAAAAAATACCAACGAAGAATAACCGCAGTTGATATCACCGTGTACTCGGTGTCGGGAGTAATCACTGCTGCTGGGATAATACTATCTTCAGTTACAATGATTGCTTCGGTCGTAGTTCCAATCGCTATTTCCGCGGTGGCTACAATTTCGGGTATATTAACCGGGATCACAAAAAAAATATCATCGTGTAGCCAGAGTAAACTACACGATTATGTAATTAAATTTCACATTGCATCTGCCGCATACTCGCAATTATCCTCGTTGATATCATCGTCACTCGATGACACAACAATATCAGATAGCGAATTCTCAACGATGGCTCAATTGTATAAATCAACAATGCTGAAATTAGAGCGGGATAATAATAATAATAATGTCGTCGCAAGAACTACTTCAACAAATAGTAACAAATACAACACCGGTGAAAACAAGCATGATATCAGTAACCTCAACGCGTCCTGAATTCAGTGTGAATTTCCCGATCCCCGTTCCAGTGAGCGAGATCGCGCTAGCAAAACTACGAGTGTATCATAGCTGGCCTAATATCAGATCGGTAGCATTTGGTGGTCAACAACCAAATAATTCCTTGGTGTTCGCGTGGAAAAATCGTGAAGACGGAACTCCAGACTGGAACGTTGTCTCGTTACCAACAGGGTCATATCAAATCGAACAAATCAATAACGAATTACAACGAAGAATTAAATCTATCACTGGAAAAGAATCAAAAATCGCTATAACGGTTGACGAGCCGACGTTATCATCTGCGATCGAGATTAATTCCCCTGGGTATGTTGTAGATATTTATCAGAGTTTTATAAGATCAGTGTTAGGATGGCCCGAACTACCACCTCGACAGAAACAAACCGTTGATATACCAGAACCTGTAAAATCTGATTATGTCACAGATAGGATAAAACCTGATAATCCAATAAAAAGTTATCAAGATTATTCCCCCCAACAAATTATAGGATATGACAACTATAATCGTATGACATTTTACGCTGGTTCAATCGAAGAAAATTTGAGCGCGATGAATAATGATTTTTCATTATTGTTAATATCCCTTAAATCCGGCTCTCTCGCCAGATATGAATTTATCAACGTTGTACAAACAGGTAACAAAATCATCAACGATATGGAAACATTTCATGCGCAAATTATTCAAGAAGTATTAATGAACGACGACAATAAAAAGTTATTTACGGCAGTATACAGAATCCGCGAAGAGGATATTCAAACATTTAAAATTCCCGGATATAACCCCGACGAATTAAAAAAATATCTCAGTTATGCCATCGATATCGGGTTTAAGAAAATTCACGATGAATGGAAAAAAACAACATCACCGGAAATAAAAACCCTTAAACATAATAATGATCCAGAAGGCGGTGGTAGACATATCGCTCCGTTCAACGTGAATATATCCTCGGTGATATCATTGAATTTAGTATGTGACGTTATCGAAGGAAGCTATCAAATAAATCTTGAGCAATCAAATCAAGCTCAGCAGGGGTATATTTTATATTCATTTGCACCAACGGCCCCTCCAGGATTTCTAATTATTGAAGACCCAACTAATCTAGTCTTTATGCGATGTCATAATAATTCTTTAACGAGAATTAATTTTAAACTCACTGACCAATCTAATAATTTGATTGATCTGCGAGGTGAAGTTTTGCAAATTAGTCTGTTTGTGAAATCGTAAAAATCTTCGATTTTCAACAAAGGATTTTCATCTTAAAGACTTTCATCGTGAAAAAAATTGTTAGCGCATAGCAGCAGAGGAGGTGAACGCCAACTAAATAGCAACATGGTTGTAAGATTATTTTTCCATTATTAACGACGACCGCTTATAAAACGTTGCCTTGGAACGTTGCAGTGTCGCAGCCCATGTGTTTGTGACAACTAAATTGGCACTATCATGGTAAGATTTTTTTTTCGGTTTTGTAACGAATCGCTTACGAAATATTTTGCCTAAAAAGTTGGTCTGTTCACCTCCTCTGCTGTTCGTTTACAAGAAATCTAAGATTTGGACGTTGAAATAAATTCCAGCTGTATATAATATTTAATTTTCCTGAATATCCTTTCTGTACGTTGGTTCCTTTATAATTTTTTTCAATTTTAAAATCACATCGTTCAGGTTCTGGCGGTCCTTGGTAATCAGTTCGACGACATTAATATTCTTATTTCTTTTTAAAGCAGACGTAGTCGTTGCTTCGTCGTAAATCTTAACCGTTTCTAAACTTGCTATCTGATAATATTCTTTCCTTAAGACCTACCGATATCAACGAAGATAATTTGGAATGTGATAGAGTCGCTGTGTTTAATCGTATTGTGTACTCGTGTAGTTTTTTTTTTGTTGGCTGCGTGTAGTTATACTTTGCAATATTAAGAACATGAGCAATTGTTGGTGAAGCTGAACCACAAATTTGTATAACTGCTGGTGCCGTTCTTGATACTGTTGATAGCTATTCAATACAATACAATACACTAGTTACATCGAAGCAGACACGAATATACAATTATGTCAACGACAACTACACGTCTGCGATATTTTTTAAACACTTTTGCTGCATACTAATCAATGCTATTGTTTGGTTTTATCTGCAATTCACGCACCTGATTGTATCTGTACTGTTGCATATTTAATTGGTGAGTTCATTATGTAAGTAGGTGGTAGTCTTTCGATTAATTCAATATATCAATGATAACCAAGCCGAGACTTTTTTCTTCAATTTCCGCTTCAAATGCTACGTCTTCGTGTTGATCTGGTAGTACTAACATCAATCCAGAAGATTTTATTAGTGGAAAACGCCATGCAATTGTAGTAGATTCGTAAATATTGCAACACTGATCACTTACATACTGTATAACCCGGCAACGTCAGTGCGGTGTTTAATAGATTTATTAGGAGGTGACCAAAATACTGATTCAGAAGCTATCGTATCTACTACGTCGGTGGTCTTTCTATGCCAGCTAGTTTAAAAGCAACGACTATTGGATTACCGAAAAAAATCATTAATCTTTATATTAATGTTTCTGCGAATACTCAAGAAAGTGCTAATATGATTTGAAAAATCAGCTCCAAATAAGGTCATTCCTGTATTGATTGTTGTTAACGAGTCAGTAGATGGAAGGTTTATATCGTCGACTTATTTCTTTGCTGCAGTTTTTTTGCTTGATGCTGGTTCTGCAAGATCAGTACTTTTATTATTAGTGCTACTGAGAGGACCGATCATTATCGGATTTTCTTTTACTCGCGCAAGAATATTATCTAATATCGTTGACCTAACAGCACCGGGCTTATGTTTTCCATTACTATCAAACACGGCGATGCTATTTTCACTTTCTTCTTTAATTCTGAAGATAATATTTTATAATGAAAGATTACTGGGTTTTACATTTTCCATGCTTATCCTGAAATACAACCATTTCGTTTGGATCCACATTTGCAAGATTTAGCTTATTTATATTTTTGTGCGATATTCCGTCAGTTATGTGTTTTTGTTTAGAAGAAGATCTCCCCAATATATCTACAACTATAAGATCTATTTAAAACGATAGCGGTTACTCGTGTACTCGTGTAGAACGTAATGGGGTGGTTTTGGTTAATTTTGATACAGCGTCGAGTACAACAATTGCTTCACGACCGCACATTGGTGGGTCAGTTATTTTGTGCGTTGGTAATGTTGAATACCATAATCGAGTTCTGATTACATATTTTTAAAAATCTCTTGGTGAGGCCATTCCGTACGAATAAAAACAACAACAATTCCACTTGGATAATATTGCACAAGCGACCCGATGAGTTCCAGGACAAGAACTAGTATCAAGGTTAATGATACCGGTTCCAATGTCATTTTACTGGTTTGGTAATTGATCACGCATAAAAACATTTCAAAAGTTTTTAAATTTTAATTTTCCAGCAGCTTTTAATTAAAGCAAAATTTTACATCAGTGAAAAACATTACCAAACCTTTATCTGGAAGTCACATACCATTTCCGTATCATGAATTTGGAGTTCCTGGTGCCAGACATTTTTCCGTATTGTGCGGCCGCTAAGTTTAGACGACCCGGTTGAGGCACATTTGATTTGTCGGACGTTTTCCTGGGTTTTGTTGACGTGATCTTTTCCTCGCTTTTAACCTGCATAAAGATTAAATCGTAGTCCGATCGAGTCTTGTTTAGGACGAAATTATGTCAGTGAAACTATACTTTCACAGCCTGTAATATGATTGTTTAATTGCGGTAATCTAATTGCCAATTTTTTTACTGACGTGGTTTGTGCTTTTTTAATCTGAACCGAAGAAATATTAATATTTACATGATGATATGACATTTTACAATATTAAAAGCGATCTAATTACAATTAATGTTTGGCAAATAGTATATAGTTTGTACTGGTGCGTTAATAGCCATAATTCGTCAACCGCCACCTTTAAGTAACATCGCTTTGTAGCAGAGTATAACAACAACTGCTCTGTAAGTGGGAATTACTAAATATTTTTTGTTGGTACGAGATCGAAAGTATATATCTAAGACCTTCAGTAGCTTCTGCAACACTTTCAGTAAATTTTGCGACAATTCTAAATAATTTTTCTGAACTTTCTGGAAATTCAACTTGAGATCCTTCACGCACTTGTAGTTTTTGTCTGACAGAATCACGCAGCGGTATATATTTCTGAATGTTTTCTAGTCTCTCTCTCTCTCTCTCTCTCTCTCTCTCTCTCTCTCTCTCTCTCTCTCTCGACCTAACCTACTTGTGTAAGAGTCTGATGTCATATGTTTGATAAATAATAATGATCTAATTCACACAGGCGGAGGGGGCGCGACCACAAATAAGCATCATGGAGGGTAACCTCGCGAGTGTACTCGTGGAAAAACACAAATATAACGATACAGAAACCTACAAGAGTCTCTCTTGGAAAGAAATGCTTGGTTAGTTAGAGTCTCTCTTGGAAAGAAACGCTTGGTTAGTTAGCGGAATCGGTTTGGCGTTATTGGCCTTAGTTCAATTTTCGTAAAAATACTTAGCTATAAAAAGACTTAGCTATAAATAGGAACTTCTAAAAGTTGGTCTGTTCGCCCCCTCTGCTACGAGTTCAACACATCAATAGTTTCTTCTACTAAATGAAAAAAAAAAGACTATGAAAGTACTATAAAATAATGAGATTTCTGTATAAAACTGAATGTATTACAGTTAACCTGTGAAATTAGTGTGCGTATTCAGTAGGCAGAGTGTAATAAAAAAGACCATTTACTAAAAACCTGTGTTCCAGTTGATAAGTAATGAAATATTCTTTAGCGTGTGACTACATTTTAAACCCATTCATGTGTCCCATGAAACATTATTAAAATGTCAAAACGTTTGAGTAAATCTATAACTGTAATGCATACAAACCTGATAACACAGCTACATAATATGTATCTATGTCTAACCCCAGCTACATAATATGTATCTATGTCTAACCCAGCTACATAATATGTATCTATGTCTAACCCCAGCTACATAATATGTATCTATGTCTAACCCCAGCTACATAATATGTATCTATATCTAACCCCAGCTACATAATATGTATCTATGTCTAACCCCAGCTACATAATATGTATCTATGTCTAACCCCAGCTACATACATGCAAAGTTTGTATCTTTCATAAAAAAACAAATACCTACGTTTAAAAAGTGTGCATAAAAACAATATGAAAATCAAAGTAGGATATGTAATAAAATATGAAACTACAAACGTATTTCGTTTCGAACCGGAAGAAAAAAATTCGCTTGATACGGTGCAGGAACTTACGTTTCACCCTCTCCCTCACAACCGCGACATATTTCTATGTATGTATGTATGTATGTATGTATGTATGTATGTATGTATGTATGTATGTATGTATGTATGTATGTATGTATGTATGTATGTATGTATGTATGTATGTATGTATGTATGTATGTATGCATGCATGCATGCATGCATGCATGCATGCATGCATGCATGTATGTATGTATGTCTCTCTGTCTGTCTGTCTGTCTGTCTGTATGCATGCCTGCCTGCCTGCCTGCCTGCCTGCATGCATGCATGCATGCATGCATGCATGCATGTATGTATGTATGTATGTATGTATGTATGTATGTATGTATGTATGTATGTATGTATGTATGTATGTATGTATGTATCTATGTATGTATGTATGTATGTATGAATGTAGTGTTTAAAGGTATTCAGCACAATTGCGACTATATAGTTCGAACCAAACATTAAGCTGTCATTATCGACACGGATGGGGGGGGGGAGGTATTATCGGACTAAGATCATATGGGCACCTCAAGTTTCTGTAATATATGAGATATTGATAGATATTCAATAACCCAATTTTGTAAGGTTTTCAGTGTGGAAAGGAAAGACAGCCCGTCCTCATCATAATAAATAAGCTTTTTTTTATCATCCAAACCGGGCAGACTACAGTGTTGCTAAAGTGTTTATTTTTGGTATTAGCAGGGTCGACGGTAATTGACATTTGAAACGAACTTCCGAACAAACAATCTCAATGCAGGCAAATCATTACAAAATACAAATGAAAGACATTGAAACACTGGGAATCAAAATAAACTGAATCTGTCTCTAACAGGCTCATTTGGGAAAATAGAACGCCTACGAAATTACATTCGGCGAGACGAAAAAAGTGTCACAATCAAATCAATAGATTATGATACTTCTTGAAAATTAAAGTCTGTTTTATTATCAGCAATGGCTTGTACAAAGCAAAGAGCAAGAACGTCCACCGGAGGTAGGCACAACCAAACCAGGAACCATAATGAAGATTTAATAAAACAAAAGAATAATTAAACAAATATACAAGGATACAAAATCTACATTTATTTTAATACCAATCGAATTGAGATAGAAAATGGAGATTGTCTAGAATGTACATTCCACGAAGGTACTCACGAGATTGACGTTTCAATGATACCACTGGAAAATACACCAAACAAGACACGTATCTAGGCATCACTTCAACACTACAACTGTACAAGACTTTAGAGAATTAACATACTCGTTAAATAAGAAAGGATGTAAGGGGCGGTTCTTTAGACCACAGGGTAAGAAGCCCATATTACCGTATGGAGAAATGGACATTGCAAGAGCAAAGGTACTGATAAAAAACCTGTACCCACACTAAAGAAAAATAAAAAAAGAAGACAACGCAATTACATCTGTCCGATATACCAATGGAGATCACTTTGAGACAACGGTTAAACGATCTGAGAAAAAACTGAAAGTAAACGTAATAAACGAACCCCTCTCACTCCCATAAATAATGGGATCTTCTAAAAGTCGAAAAAACGGATGCAATGAAGATAAATACCACGTCAAGGTACAAGGGATGAATATACCATATGAAATGCAATAGATGTTGGAACACAGGACACACACCACCCAATTGTCCAACCACCAAAGAAGAGAGAAAAAAAGAAAGCTCTGGACAAAAACAAGCAATTAAGTCTAAGACAAAGGGACCAACAGAAACAAAAACAATAACCACAGCAAAAACAACAACCACTAGTGAAAAAGCAGAAAGAACAACATAACGTCCAGACAGATGCGGCAAATTTTAATAACAAGGAAGCAACAAGCCTAATAAAAACCAGGACACATGTACAAGAAGAAAGAATGCAAAGTTAAGCCACTACAATGACAATGAAAATGATAAATATAACACAACTGCCAACAACAACAACGACATCACCGCAGTCAAGAGCATTAAGAGCAGAAACGACTACAGAAGCCATAACGACAGCAAACGTACAAGGAATGGAGCAGAAGTTAAATAAACCATCACCACCAGCAACAATGACACTACCGCAAACAAGAAGATAACCTTACACAAGAGCACTACTACAAATGATTGAGAAACCAGCGCGATTTCCAAGAATAAAGAGAAACACAAACAACAACGAAGTATCAAAACCGCTAAAAGAAGACAAGTAACAAGAATATTACCATAAATAAAAGGGACAGTATAAAATACCACAACACTTAATGGAAAAGATGAAAAGAGAAAAGAAAGAGAAAAACTCAGTAAAAGACAGACGACTGAAGGATATGAATACTAATCTCACAGATACAGTACTAAAAAGTATATATACTCGTATCATATATACAACAACTTCAAATATAGCAACACATACAATAATATCACAATGATAAATTAAGGTACGGCAACAATATAAGTAAAGCGGGGGTGGGTGGGTGGGTGGACTCCTGAAACTGGGCTGAAAATATCAAATATGGGAGACTCCCCACCCCCAAAAAGTTGTGATGTTTTAGCTACAGAACGGCCAAGGAAAATATATGATTCAGTAAATACTTTAGGCGGGATGAGTAGATGGAAGACAAAATGACATCAAGCATACAAACATCTTAAAAATTGATTCCATTGATACGATATTTTAAATATAATTTTGATTGCTGAATTGGTATTCTACTACAGTACTGTTTAATTACACGAGCCATTCCAAAAGATCGTCACAATGGGCGACTATCATACTGTGTTTCGTGGCGTGGGATATACTTGCTTCAAGTCTGGATTATCTCCAGGTTGTTAACAGATTTGGAGAAAGACTTTGCAAGACAAAGACAAGAGAGAAAGTATTTCGCATCGTGCTTGCATATTGTGAAGCAGCTTTGGTCATCGTTTATGTAACAGTAACTGAATATACAAAAAAGGCATCTCTTGTGGTGATTATGTATTTTGATACGTTTGGTCCTATTTCAGGATTGGTGGTATGTCAGTCTATTGAAATAATGTCCCAACGTTTGTCTACGCTGCAGACGCAAGACACGTTGTCCTGAAGTGACTAAATACTGCTGCTGTTATATGTAGGCATGAGCAGTGAAAGAACAGATGAGATTTATTGAGGACTGTTTCTGTGAAAGAGAAAGGTATTTTTAGATCTCAACATCTATTAGAAATATAATAACATTTATTGGAATTGTGCTTTCCCATGTAAGCATACGGGTGCCACGTCAAATTTAGTGGTTCTCTTTAAAACAACTTTTTATATTCAAAATATGAAAACTCCACATTCGTTGTTTATATAAATTTACACTGTATATTGTACGAATAAATGAGTTGAAAGGTGTCGCAGATAGATGGTTTAGGTATTACCTGATAGGTACGCAGAAGTGGAGTATCTATATAATACGGAACACTAATATGGTAGAGATACAAAGTAGGAAATCCAGGATTTTCTGAAACAAACAGTGATCATGTGAACATGTTATACACGACTGAAAAGTCAACAGTATAGTTAATATTAATAATGTAACGTTTAAATGATTTTTCTTGGACATTTTCTGTAGATTAAACCCCTTTTATGTCTGTTAAAATTTACTCAAACCAAATACCCGAATGTTACTGTTAAAATCAATGTAGCAGTAGATTGTCTAAAAATAGTGTCTGTATTACCTCCCTTTGTCGGTATTTCTCACTTTATTCAGGCTGCAGTCACTATTTGCAAGTGCATTGATTGATGCGTTATTTCAGGCACAAATGTCGGCAGTTTACCAGAAGTCGGGTCTCTAATACATAGTCTGTGTTTGCATATGAAACCTCTTCGATCCATTAACTTTGAGGATATCAAGCAGTGTTTATCAATTTTTTTTCCAATGGATCTTCATTTATTATCACTTATTCCATTCGTGACAAGACTGAAACGAAACCACATGTAATTCAATTGTTTCTGCTTGAAAGACAACCAATACTTTGTGGACCTTCAACGGCACCGCCTCCTCCGCAGCAACAAAAAACCAAGCTCGCCCTTCCAAAACGATAGCTTTAAAAACATAAAAACAAGTCACTCACTATCCGAGAAGTATGCACACTTAAAGACGTAGTACAAATTTGTGCTATCAATTTTTGTGTGTGCAAACATTACATTGCGTTGGAAGATGCCATGCCCTTTGTAAAATTATAAATATTGTCCCACTGCTAGTGCAGATACATAGGTATTTTCGAAAGTTTAATTTTAACGAATTTTAATATCTTCGTATTCGAAAAGAAGCGACTACATTATACGATAATTATAAAAGACTCTCCTATGGAAATTAGATTCTTACAAGTAACGGCACATTTTAATTATCGCTATTCGGTGTCAAATATTTCTAAAATCAGTGCATTTATGGTAAAGTAACCATTGCCTGTACATTTCATTTCGGGATGATAGCATAAGTTCTTCTCAACGGTTGTCCTTAAAACTTGGTTTATTTCTTTATAATAGCCGTAGAAAGAACGAATATTGGTGTCAGTATTTCTAATATTAAGGTCACTTTTTGCAAAAATATTTTTTTTATCTATGTATCATATTTTTTTTATGATACGTTAAGTTCTATGGAATAGTGGAATATAATTAGTACACATTTAGAATATTTATTCCACTACCCGCCCCCCAAAATAAAATCAATTCTTGGATAACATTTTCTTTAAGGACATTCTCACAGTTGCTGAAAATGATTAATTACTATGAATTTCACAGCTGAACGATAATGAATGTGTTACAAAACAAATTTCAACATCCATAAATGCATTAAAGTTCTTTAATCATGAAGAAGTCTCCATATTTGGTATTCTCTCCAAGATACAGTTACTTTAGCTAAATATTTCATTTTGCAGTTGTATTTTATTTACGTATAATTACTTTTGTTCTTGGGAGCATAATTTCACAAAATTTAACACGGCTAGCACGCGGAAATAAAGCAAATAATTTAATGCTTAGTAACTTCATTGGAACGACTTCTGTTGGTGAACTGATTTTGCCAATGGATTTCGTTTTAAGCTGATAACATATGCAATAGTGAACACACACACACACACACACACACACACACACACACACACACACACACATATATATATATATATATATATATATATATATATATATATATATATATATATCTCAGACTACAAGCAAACAGCTTAGTACATTAAAGCTATATTCCAAGATGATCTCAATGTAAGAGGAACTTGCAATATTACAATGTGAATCCAAATTAAAGTCTATGAAAGTCCGAAATGAACGAAAACTTCTGTATAAATTTCATTCTCGGAAGTGTACTGGTAATCCAAAAGCTGTGGCGTTGTCATCAATTCATTCGAATAATTGTGAACAGTTCTAGAAGTTTATTATAGTCATGATAACGATCGTTATCGGTTTGTACTGAACAGTCCAAATTTTATTGTTCATATCTTCTATCGAATTATATATATATATACGTGTGTGTGTGTGTTTATATATATATATATATATATATATATATATATATATATATATATATATATATACACACAACATTTAACACGTCTGCAGACTTACAATAGGAACGCAAGAAATGCGAATGATCCCAAAAGGTTGGAATGGATCTGAGTTCCTAATTCTCCTCTTTGTACACTCAGTATATGTCGACTGTATTTCGCAATGACCCACGTGACAGAATACACTACTCATTTTTGCGTCGTTGTCCTACTCATTTGATCTAGTCCAATCGATTGGAGGCTACAGAAACGTCGAAAATTAATCAAAAGGTGTAATTTAGGCCTGATTATCAGGTTATTTTTTTATTAATTGTCAACACATACGTATGCATCTGTTTATATATAATATGTAATTACGATTCCATGTCACAAAGGCAAAACTAACGAAATTTGGTCTGCATAGTTTACACCCGGAAGAAATATTGTAAACATTAGATACAATATTGCACAAGGAGTTAAAAATAATATAGTTATACATTACATTAACATTATAATAATAATATAGTTATACATAACATTAAGACAAAATTGTTGGTCCTTGAGTGCGAAATAAAAGAAGCCATACTATTAAATTCACTGTCACTGTTTCTAGATTGTGCCAGTGCAGTTCCTTTTCAGGACAATAATTAATATTTATTTTGACGAAATGGAAGGCAATATAGTATTATTGTTTCAATTTGCATCCACTTTGCATATTGATTTAGAAAGCAGTAATTTCTAGATCAAAAACACCGTGGGTAAAAATAGATTTTGCGCATGCTTTTTATTTCCGGATGATAACTTTAGTTCGGTATAACATAATGCAGCAATATTCAGTACAATGATTGTCTTAGAACTTAAAGGTAACCTTTTGATATGCGGATTATAGGCTCCCAGGTCATGGTATTGTTACAAAAACAATTGATTTTGCCAACACATTTTTGTTCCAGAGCTTAATTTACTTTCTAGATAGCATAATTCAATACCACTAAACAGGTTTTTCCTCTACTGATTTAGGGATCTGTTTCTGCAAAGTTAAGGATCGCTGTCACTAAAAATTGGTTTCGTCCGTGCATATAATTTCCGGACAGTAGATTAACACCATACATGTCTATTGTACAAACCGTTTTTGCAGGTGGTGCCATCTGCTCAAGAAAGAGCCTTTGTGATATGAGGGTGTGTAGATTCAAGGTCACGGTTGCTGTTCCTAAGACGCGCATATTATTTGCTCACCTTCACATAGTTTGAAGTATTTAGCATATTTACTAGAAATGTACCTGCATACAGGATAACATCTCAATTCTTGGATAAAAATAATACACCAACAAAACGAGGACTGGAGAAGATTTCATTTATCTAGTAGTTCCACGGCGCCAAGGATGTACATGTTTTTACATTTACATTCAGAATAATGGCGTGCTTGTGATTGGCTATTTTGGTGTAACCTTATTTCCTAATAAAGTTTTCGAAAAATATTTTGACTTCTATCATTATGTTAAGTTATTTGCAATTTTGAATGAGTAGAATTATCATAAAACGTGTAGTGAAAGGTGACATTATAATAAATCTATTTTATAATCAATGAAATTACCTTGCTAGTTTACTTAATAATATCAACAACAATAATAATAATAATAATAACAATAATAATAATAATAATAATAATAATAATAATAATGAGGACTTTGTATAGCGCCTAATCTTTCGAAGCTCTAAGCGCTTTACACCATCAATAATGATATGACTACACTACAGAACAACAAATGACAAAACAATGAAATTGGAAAACATAAAAACATGCTGAAACATATAAGATACAAAACATGATTAGGTCGCTAAGTTTGTCCCTGCAGTCGAAACAGGTGAGTCTTAAGAGCACTCTCAAAAGGGACCACTGTGTCTTTGTGTCTAATTTCAATGGGCAATTCGTTCCACGTCGCCGGGTCCTGGTGTGCAAACGAACGTTGTGCATATGACTTTGTTTACACCTTGGGAACAATGAGTATACGATTATCAGAAGAAGAGCGTAAGGATCTAGCTGGTGTATACACATGGGTGAGGCTGGATAAGCATGTTGGACTGGAGTCTGTCATTGAAACATAGCACAGTGAACACATTTTGTGTTTGATTCTGTATCGAATTGATAGCCATTGGCGGGTACAGAGCAGTGGTGAGGTGTGCTCTGATCGAGGTACTCTAAAGATGATACGTGCAGCTGTGTTTTGAACTTTTTGAAGTTTCTGGAGTAAATATTGTGACGAACCAGACAGAATTGAGTTACAATAGTCCAGTCTTGAAAGTACTAATGAACACACAAGTGTTTTAGTGGCATCAGCTGAAAGATATTTACGAATGGAACTGATGCGTCTCAGTTCAAGATATGCAGCCTTGCATATGTTCATGACATGTTGGTGCAATATGAGAGTAATGTCTAGAGTTACGCCTAGGTTCCGTACTGACTGTGAGAATTTAATGTTGGTGTTGCTGATATTTATTGTCTGAGGTAAAAGATGTAAATGAGAAAATCTTTGTGTTGTGATCAGAATAGCCTCAGTTTTATCATCAGTCTTCTGCAGCTTATTACATGTCATCCATGATTTCACATCAGAAATGCACTTCTCTACTCCATGGATGGTAGCATCAGTTGGGTGGCTAGACTTGCATATTTGGATTTCATCAGCATACAATTGGTGTGACACTGGGTGACGATCTATGACACTTAAAAGCTGCTGAGTATACAGAATGAAGAGAACAGGTCCAATAACAGATCCCTGTGGAACACCACAACATACGTCAACTGGGCTGGAGTGTATTCCATTTGCAGATATAATTTGTGTCCTGTTCACTAAGTATGACTCGAACCACTGTAAGGCTATCTCATGAATACCAAATACATGCTGGAGACGGTGAAGTAATATATCATGGTCTATTGTGTCAAATACTGCAGATAAATCCAGGAGAGTGAGGAATGTAATCTTTCCACAATCCAAAGCAGAGATAATGTCACTAAATATTTTCAGAAGAGTAGTTTCCGTACTGCAGCAAGGGCGATATGCAGATATGAATGGGAGATTATAAACTGGGCGGTAAATGCCATTAATTATACTTGTGTATGCCGTCGATGTGCAATGTTCTTTTCAGAACATAAATTAATATTTATTATTATATTATAATACATTATTATATTATTATATATAAATAATATTTATAATAATAATAATAATAATAATAATAATAATAATAATAATAATAATAATAATAATAATAATAAGAGCATTAATAAGTATGCATGCATTATCCATGCATTTTGCAATGCCTTATAATAACACTCGTGTCAAGTTGCCCTGCCCAAGATTGAGTAAGTCAGGGAAACAAAGAAAAGGTTGGAAGCCATATGAATATGTTAGACGATACGGATATCGAGAGTCTTCTTCGCAAGGGTGTGAAACTTTGCGCGTGGATAATCAAACTTTTGTTCAAGAACAAAGGACCCTTATATGCGTCGTAAATCTCATCACGTTGACAGACGACACGGAATATTGTGTGCTAAGCTGAATAAAACAGGATAAAATCTACATACAATCGAAATCAAGGGATGGTATAATCACCATTTCAATCCGAATTTAATTTTGTATTTTAGAGCATGGAATTGAAATTAATTGCACAAACATTGTGCTGGAAAGTTATAAAATCAATACTTCGGGAAAGCCACGTGCACTTCGGCGGTAAAATATTGTAATATCTAAGAACGACAGAGGTTCGTAAAGGTCAGTAAGTTATTTGTTCGATTTTGCAGAATATTACGGCACTGCAGATTGTTATTATTTGCAGTATGTATACTTCATTACTAGAATCGTTAGTACGTATAATTCCCTTTGGAGTGTTTAATTTATGTGTATTTGAGAAATGAGGCACGATTATGTATAGAATGAATATACAGTGCTAGCTCTTGGTTAGAATTAATATTGTAATTAACTATTTGGTTACTTCGCCGTAAGCTAGTGCATTCATTCAGGTGACATTCTAACTTTTGCAACTTTTGAACTTAATTGTAACTTTGGAAAAAGGTTGAAAAAATAGTTAATATGGGTGTAAGGATATATCAGAGCATGGATATTTGAATATTTGTGTACACTTGTAGGGGTGTAAGATACAACATTGCATCTGATTGATGTTATATTGTTCAGTATATATATATATATATATATATATATATATATATATATATATATATATATATATATATATATATATATATATATATATATATATATATATATATATATATATATATATATATATATATATATAGTATGTCTGTTTGATAAGTAGTTGATACCGCGCGTTATTACGACGTTATTTATCATACAATAATGTATGGGTATTTCGATGTGCACGAATGCGTGACCGAAAACTGCATTATCTGATGATTGATTATTAGTTAGTGTGTGACGAGATTACTAAGGAAATATGTTAACGTACGATAAGCATGCATGCATTTTACAATACCTCATGGTAAAACTCACAATAAGAATGCATGCAATTTACAATACCCCAAAATAACACTCACAAGACATTTGTCATAACGTATATTAATAACACTTACAATAAGTATTCATGCCTTTCACAATGTTTCATAATAAAACTCACAATATGTAAGCACGCGTTATACAATACCCAATAACTGCACTCACATTAAGTATGTATACATAGGAAAATACCCCATAATAATACCTACAATACGTATTCATTCATTGGACAATACCCCGTAATAACACTCACAATAAGAATGCTTGAAGTTTTCAATATTCCATAATTACACTCAAATAAAGTGTACATTAATTTCACAATACCCCAAAATAACACTCACAATAAGTATGGATACATTTCACCATACGTCATTATAACACTCACAATAAGTATGGATACATTTCACCATACGTCATTATAACACTCACAATAAGTATGGATACATTTCACCATACGTCATTATAACACTCACAATAAGTATGGATACATTTCACCATACGTCATTATAACACTCACAATAAGTATGGATACATTTCACCATACGTCATTATAACACTCACAATAAGTATGGATACATTTCACCATACGTCATTATAACACTCACAATAAGTATGGATACATTTCACCATATGTCATTATAACACTCACAATAAGTATGGATACATTTCACCATACGTCATTATAACACTCACAATAAGTATGGATACATTTCACCATACGTCATTATAACACTCACAATAAGTATGGATACATTTCACCATACGTCATTATAACACTCACAATAAGTATGGATACATTTCACCATACGTCATTATAACACTCACAATAAGTATGGATACATTTCACCATACGTCATTATAACACTCACAATAAGTATGGATACATTTCACCATACGTCATTATAACACTCACAATAAGTATGGATACATTTCACCATACGTCATTATAACACTCACAATAAGTATGGATACATTTCACCATACGTCATTATAACACTCACAATAAGTATGGATACATTTCACCATACGTCATTATAACACTCACAATAAGTATGGATACATTTCACCATACGTCATTATAGCACTCACAATAAGTATGGATACATTTCACCATACGTCATTATAGCACTCACAATAAGTATGGATACATTTCACCATATGTCATTATAACACTCACAATAAGTATGGATACATTTCACCATACGTCATTATAACACTCACAATAAGTATGGATACATTTCACCATACGTCATTATAACACTCACAATAAGTATGGATACATTTCACCATATGTCATTATAACACTCACAATAAGTATGGATACATTTCACCATACGTCATTATAACACTCACAATAAGTATGGATACATTTCACCATACGTCATTATAACACTCACAATAAGTATGGATACATTTCACCATACGTCATTATAACACTCACAATAAGTATGGATACATTTCACCATACGTCATTATAACACTCACAATAAGTATGGATACATTTCACCATACGTCATTATAACACTCACAATAAGTATGGATACATTTCACCATACGTCATTATAACACTCACAATAAGTATGGACACATTTCACCATACGTCATTATAACACTCACAATAAGTATGGATACATTTCACCATACGTCATTATAACACTCACAATAAGTATGGATACATTTCACCATACGTCATTATAACACTCACAATAAGTATGGATACATTTCACCATACGTCATTATAACACTCACAATAAGTATGGATACATTTCACCATACGTCATTATAACACTCACAATAAGTATGGATACATTTCACCATATGTCATTATAACACTCACAATAAGTATGGATACATTTCACCATACGTCATTATAACACTCACAATAAGTATGGATACATTTCACCATACGTCATTATAACACTCACAATAAGTATGGATACATTTCACCATACGTCATTATAACACTCACAATAAGTATGGATACATTTCACCATACGTCATTATAACACTCACAATAAGTATGGATACATTTTACAATACCTCATCGCAATGCTTCATTTAATATTGAACATTTTAAGTGAGTGTACTGTTTACTTTGCAATGCTAGCACATTTTAAGTTGTGTCTATTACCTGTTTTGTAGAGAGCACGGTTAATATTCTTGTCTGTATGTGTGTGTGTGTTTTGTCTGCGTGTATGTGTGATAAATGCATTCTTTATTAGGATTGCGTCTAAATGTTTCTAAAAATTAATGTAGTCGTGGTAAAATGTGACGCATATTGTGTGTAAAATCGATCTTGACCCACCCTTTTAAACCCTCAGCAACATATACTGCACTGTTATTTTTAAAACTGGACTGTGTTTACTGTCATAACATTACCATGAATAATGGTAATTCCAATTTTTACATATCATATGGAATGTAGAAATGTTTATTAAAACCAATGCAAATGAACATAATTAAACAAAATAACTTGATATTAATCATTTAGACTTATTGCAATTTCATCATAAAGAGATTTGACTTTCTTTTCTCTGCATCACTATATTCTGCAATGACACCCGTCCCAAGTTTAAAATGTTACCTCATATAAACTATTACACCTAAACGGATTTTATGGACTATAAATATTTACGGATTTGCGCCCATTTGAATTTGTTTCTCTCGAGACTTCCAATCTGTTGAATGTACTATGCTCAACATATGATATTTTCATGGAAATAATGGTATGCACCAATATATATGAGTTAATACGAGCTTGAGAGTTCAGTCTTATCCAATTAACCAAAGAACCCGAATTCTAGTCGAAGTGACCTAATTAGCAGCAAAGCATATTATTATCTGTATTATTTACAATAAACGTCATGGCGATTCACTCTATGAAGATGCGACCAGTTTCAACTTTTAGTAACCTAGCGAGCACAATTCAGAACAAATGGGCATTAAAGCGATTTCTTTATTTGATATAAAAAGTAAAACACAGAATCAGGTTCAAGAAAGTTAAATACAGTAACAAATATTTTAAAGCTCAAGCTAATTAAGAAAAAAGTCGTCAGCACCAGCTCAATCAATGAAATTGCTTGGCTCAAAATGATTTCATAATAACTGTAATATCTCTATCGCGAATCTAGAAGGTAAATATGCCATTACTTTTATTTTTCACTTTAATTCTTTTACTGTAAAGTCGCTGCTAAAATTACGAAGCCGTTGGCACGAAATTGGCGGCATGCAGGCGAATTTGAATACAGATCACTACAATACTTACATGCATATTTCCATTTTCATGCTACATGTTAGCATACGACCGTTCTCGTGGCCTAAGTGTTTAGAGCGTCCGCCTCGGATGTGGGAGGTCGCGGATTCAAACACCGACGAGTCATACCAAAGACTTCTAAAAAATGTTCGAAGCTGCTTTGCTTGGCGCTCAGCATTAAGAGGTCAGTGTTAGGACTGGTCGGCCTGGTGTAATGATAGAGTGTCTGGGTGGGACACCATGCCATATGTCTGTGTCATGATGCCCCACTGCTAGATATCACCATAAACTGCCACATTTCAGACATCGTAGAGTGTTTTTAAAAATCTCCAAAACACGCACACACAATTACGCTAAATGCTAAATACCTCTATAAAGTATGGGGTAGAAATGTATGACCTCGAAAAAAGGTTACTGTCTGTGGATGTTGTATATGTCCTTAAACCCCCCAACAAAACAACACGATTTGCTGCGAGGAAATTATCATCTGACATAATTTTAGTATATGTACATAAGTAACTACCAATACATTATAAGGGATACAACAGCGTTATGACTGAAGATAGCTGAATGTACAAAATATTCCCTCCTTAATAACCTATCAACTCTTTCAAAGATCTTAGCGATAATAGTTAATTAGACACAACTTACTACTATGTTTCAGCAAGTATGTGTTACGTTGTACGTTTGTTCAAATGCTGTTTAGATAGTTTCTATGAGAAAACGTTAAGCAGTTTTAGCTACGTTATTATTCGTGGTGCTATGTTGATTGAACAATTGTGTAGATCGGATTGAATATAGCACTATAGTCTGGTTCCCTGCTTAGTATGCTCCCATGCGTTGCACTCTGCTATACTAATACTCCCTCCTTAATAACCTATCGAACCAGACTAATAGCGCTATAGTGTGACAATGGCAGCGCCGCGTATTGGAGAAAAGAAATACTACCTTACACTGGAAGACCTGAATATTTTCTTTTCCTATATCAATTTAGCATCCGAATGCCATTGAAAACACCGGTTGTGATGACCATGTACATTTGGAATGGTTGTGATTACAGCCAGAATGAAAATCGTGAAAAATCGTGAACGAACACATTTTGGTAAAACTATATTAGTATTATGTTTTATAAGAACAATTATTTTGCAATTTAAAATTGAGTAAAGCGCATACATGACCACGCTGACGTGTTCTTTTAATAGCAGAGTGAAGCAGAAGGGTCGAGTCAGTCCCTGATCAAGCCAGCGCTTAAAATAATTAAACCAGCTAAGATCAATATTATTATATAATGTTTTTCTATATACTCAAAAAAAACATTATTGATGGAAGAGTTATAATTGCCTTTCATACTGTAAACGTAACAGACGTGAGCGAAAATATGTAAAGGCATACAACCTAAGATTTTCTACTTTTTTGTTCTTGCAAATGCATGATATTATGAAAAGTATAGTAGAAATAATGAGTAATTACAGGTCATTCATTTTCAAAAAATGGACAACTGTAAGTTTAATCAATGAAAATATAATGATTTTCTGTACGGATTGCTAATTAATTATGCAGAAACGGAATTTACCGATATTCTCCGAAGTCTCAGTGTCACGTGACGCGCGTCAACAAATATGGAAGTCGAGGTAAGCATTTGTTTCTCTTTTGATGTAATTATTACCTTATTCTTCGTATTTCTTCGTCTGTCCTTCTCCTTATTTCTTTATAGTCACCCACAATATATGTATTGCTTATAGATTTATCATTATATATGATAAATTACAAGAAGTAGACAAAAAGGTCAATAAGATGGAAAATCCTGACAATAAGAGGTTCCTTTAAGGGACCATTCTTGAAAGTGTTTACTTGTCGTGTTTGTGTTACGTTGCAAGATAAACCAACTACAAATATGATAATTTGTATCATTGTAATCAGAACCGCTATTAAAAGGTCTCGCTAAAGTAGCTTCTTAGGCTCAGAAAAAGTTTTTGATTTTCTTGTGCATTTGCATTACCACATCACGCTCACGTATCCGATAGTCGATGTGATTTGCGCATTTGTTTGTATATTTACACGTTTGCTTCATTGGATAACACAAACATTAATATTTTTCCACATAACATTTAGTGCATTTATTTTATTTAGATTTTTTTTACTGACAATTTGTAAACAAATTCTGCAGGACTTCGACCTGGTTGTTTTAGATAAAGTCGTGCTCCTTGTTGCACAGAGGTATATGCAAGATCTCCTGGCAGCAGAAGAAGATAATGATTACAACCGGGAGAAAAAGCATACTGCTAATATGCAGTTTATTTTATGGACTTAATGGATACCTAAGTACTGTCAACATACAAGTCATTCCAAGCTGTTGAGTATGGCGTATAATGGATAAATAATTTTGGCCAGTACCATGGTTTTACTCAAGGAAGACTTGGGTGATCTATCCAATGATATGATGTGTGAATAATATAATTTATGTTATTTTAAGTTGTATAAAGTATTTATTTTGTAGTATGCAATTTTTATTTTGCATGAACAAGTTTTGTTAAACATTGTTTTAGCTACCTACCCACTAAACAATGATTATATGTATGGCAATGTTTTGAAAGCAGCTGTGAGGAGGCTATTTATTAAAAGCATAGGATGAATTGAAGTTGACTAGCATTGTCTTGGGATGCAAAGGATGTAAAGAACAAAAATACACTGGTGAACACGATTTTAATCGTGCATAAACAGTAACACTTTATGTTAAATGATAAATAACGCATATTAATATTGAGTTGAGAAAGCAAAACTTGCTGCAGTGTTTCATGAATACAGATTGACTTGTAAATATCAACAGAACTACAAACACTAGGATACTATTCTATCCAGATACTGCTAATTAATTTCAATTACATGTAAAACAAAATGGCTCTGGAAACAGAATAAGGTTTTTAAGACTAAAATACTAGTTCATCAAAAGCAACATTGAATGCCTATATCACATATGTGCAGCATCAGCCGTTTTATCACAACTAAATCAAATATACTTGACACCAACTAAAAGCATCAAATTTTCCGTTTTTTAAGATGTGTTCATTTACTACAGAAATAATTATACCCTTTATATGAATACCAAGATGAATGTACGCAACTGCATACACTGTAAAACTAATTGTAATATATTATGAAATATACTAAACTTACGTAAGTACTAATGTGCATGCACAGACATAACTTTAATTCAAGAGTACAGTCAGGCATAAAAAACTGAAGGATATCATCTAAGAATAATTATGGCATATATAGAGGTTTTTCGTGTTATTTAGGTTGGGTGGGGTGCTCCGAATATTATTTAAATTATTACAAAAGACCCACCCCATCCACCCCAGGCTTGTTTTTTTGAGGAATTGAAGTAGTGATAGAGAGATGCAATTCTCAGAACCCCCAGTCAGTGGTGCCGACAGTTAAATTAATGAATACACAAAATGTAAAAGTCAAATAAACAACAATTTAATATCATTAAATAACAGTCATCTCTCAAATGCAATTCAAATTAAAACCCTATCACTCGTCTTTAAAAAATCGACCAAGTTATGGCCCATTTTATCATCTTATTAGTGTAATAGAGTTTCCTCTTGTTCTATGTTCCTACTCGTCTGTATGACCTTTATCTGGACTGGTAGTCCAATTCCCTCCAGTCTGTATAACTTCTGCCTCCGTTCTTCCTTTTTCTTTGTCTCCCAGAGACTTTTATATGATAAACTAGTGTAGAATTACTATAAAAGATTGATTACAGACATCCCATTCCAAAATACTAGATAGTTATATAGAAATTACATTGATGTTTTAGTATCCTGTGCTTGGTTTCTATGCTTTTGACACAAGTGATAAACATTTACTCAATGCCAAACTTTAGTACATCACCTAAACAAACTACTGCAGAGAAACAAATATTGAAATTAAGCCAACCCCCATGTATGTTTCCTATTGCATTTCTTTTAAAATTAGGATAGCTAGGTACTCTCTCTCTCTCTCTCTCTCTCTCTCTCTCTCTCTCTCTCTCTCTCTCTCTCTCTCTCTCTCACACACACACACACACATAACACACACACACACACACACACACACACACACACACACACATATATATATATATATAATGTACGAAATACAATGCAAAATTGGCTCAGATATACATATCAAATTCAGAATGCAGGGGTCATGCTACCAGGCGAAGAGACTTTGCCCTCTTGATTTTTCAGACGTAAAATGATTGGTTGTACTTTATACCTTCCCTGATGTACAAATTAAGTTCTGGCAGTGTTGTAACACAAGGCAAAATGTATTTATGCATTGTTGATACCAAATAGCCTACACAAACAAGCAAACTCTTACACATTCACAGGGGTCTTTTAATTGCTAACTGACCATTAACCCTGTTCGCAGCAATATATCACTGCTCGAGTTCATGAAATTGGGCCTGCTGTACAGTGATGAAAATATACCAAATTCTGTTTCAAAGTTGTAACAGTGTGTGTGATTTTGATTTTTAACATACCTTGAACAATTTTTCAGTCATATTGCTATGATGTTTGCAGTGTGGCATTTTATAGCAATGACTAGCACTGAGGCATCATGCCGCAGACATGCAGCATGACATCCCACCCAGTTACATTATCATGACAGTAGGACCACCAGTCCATACACTAACCTCTTAATGCTGAGCACCAAATGAGGCAGCTGTTAATACCATTTTTATGTATTTGGTATGACTTGGCCAGGGATCAAGGCCTCCCCAACCTCTTGCATCTGAGGTGGATGCTCTTACCACTAGGCCACTGGAACGGTCAACACCAGTATGTAAATAGTAATTTGTTAACAAATACAATCGGTGAAGATCATTTCTAATTTATTTCTTTTTTTAAAAATAAAAAACCCCAAAAGTTAACAGCATTATTTTCTTGATAAAATCAGTTTGAAACTTTACGTGACCCTGTAATGGCAGACATCGCTGCACCTGTGATAAACCACTTCATTACATTGTATTCTTAAAAAATTGGGCAAATAAATTCATCAAAATATATAATGTAAATAAAACAAAGTCTAAATATTTTGTGTTAGAAGATTTAGCCTAAATATTTAATAATGTAGTCAGAAATATGGGACAATAATATGTTGTGGAATTCGAAACAATGTTGTTAAGCTCAATGCTGCTTTCTGATGTAATTAATTTTCATTAAAAAACACACACATATATATATATATATATATATATATATATATATATATATATATATATATATATATATATATATATATATATATATATATATATATATATAGTAGTGAAGCTAAAACTCTTTTAAGCACTGCATATCGTATCTATCAGTATTTAGGCAAATAATAAAACCATGGATGTTTGTTGTTGTTGTAGAGTTTAACGCCATTTTTCAGCACACGATAGGCTATACATGGCGGCCAGTATTATTGGTGGAGGAAGAACCCGAGAAAAGCCCCGGAAAGAACCACCGACCCACGAGAAGTTACTGGCAAGCTTTCTCACATAACTACATTAGCCGAGTCTTAGACTCGAACCCATGCAGACATAGGTGAGATGGCAGTGATCTGTAACGGAAAGCGCTTTAGACCACTCGGCCACTCGGGGCCCCACTGGATGTTTGTAAAAAGAGTTTGTAGCTAAATTAAGATGCACTCACATGGCACAACACGTGTTCTTTGATGGGTTTTGTTGGTAAAAAGGGTCCAGTTCAGTTACATATAAATTTTAATGCTTCAGTGTGCTGTCTATTCATAGGTACAGTAATGTTTAGCGAGAGCAATGAAATCAAGATGAAGAGTATGAATTGAAGTCATTTGCTCAAATATACATTTTTTTCTTCTTCAAAGTATGCTAGAAATCATACTGACTGCAATTTTACACAAAACATTTAGAAAATAAAATTATTGAAAGGTACTTTATTATGCAATAATACCGACTTGGAATTACATGATTTTAATCTTGTTACTCCTATTAGATTAAATGATTTACAATGTATATTCTCAGCTGTGCATTTTTATGCGTCATATGGCCAAAATGCACTGCATTTATCTCAATCTAAACATACATATAGGACAAGTATATAAGACAAGTCTAAATGCAATGGGTATGAAAAGTTAGAAAAGGTCTGAAATCTTTTTGTTCAAATGCATGTTTTTAAAAGCTTTAAGAACATAATCAACAGTGGTCTGAAGATAAACTGCTATTTGGAAATCAGATGCTGGACTTTGGCGCATGGTAGGCACTTCAAGAAAAACTTAGTCAAAGTCTATATGGATCCATGGTAGGGATCATTTCTTACCATACAATCACTAGAAACGTAAAATGAGATTTCTGCTTTTTAACAATCTCTTCTCTAGGTAGTGGTGGTATTGGAGCAAGTACATCATATATTCACCTAGGATCATTTATGTCCAAAACAACTGGCTAGTTCATGCCAACTCTATCATCTAACCTCATTTTCAATATTTTCATAATTATTTCCGGAATATACAGGTACTGTTGATCAGCTTTCTTTGGGTGGCAGACCATCTCTCACTTTTTTGTTGAATGACCTTTGCTATCTGACAAAAAAATGCAAACATTTCACTGACAATGTCATTTTATATTTTTTTAATTCTCAAAAGTCCAAATAAAAACTGCATACAATTACATGTAACAAATCATTTTGCTACAGATGAAAATGTCAAAATAGCAAATCTGTATCTTACCCATATATCATAAAAATGTTTAGATATTTTACAGAATTTTCTAATTACATTAGAATAATTCTAACCAAAATTGGTTTATGAAATTTATTTTTAAAAAATAATCTCTGTCAATATGATTGTTATGATCAAGAGTTGCCAACAGATTCCTAGCTCTGAAAGCTGATGGCTTATATGAATGTCTTTTGGAGGCATACAATAAAATCAAACTTCTGGAAATTCTCCAGTTCTGCTGTACTTCTGAAACAAAGTAAAATTACTAAATAAATAAATTGATTCAGATGCAGAGAAGTATTTAACATGTATAAATCCCATAAATCTGTTTTGATGAAAATGCCACTATAGCATTATACAGGCAGAGAATAATCAACTCATTCCACCCTTACAATTTTTTTCCTTGTCACCTGAAATGGGGTTAGGGAGCGCATTTGTGGGCTAATTTTGAATACATCGAAATACATCTGCTTCCAAGAATCGTTTGCTTAGATATATGCCTTGGGCCACCTTTTACTTCCAATACCCAATTTATCCTACTTTTGCAAATGTTCCCCTGTCCGTGTATAGCTCAGACCGGTGTGAATTAGATTGCAAGCAACAAAAAAAAAATCCAGAAACTAAATCTGATTCCAACTATGGGCATGTGTGCAAAAATCGGGCAAAGCTTGACCCCTACCTCCCTGTACACATGCATACTTTTTTTTTTACACACACCCCATCTGCGTACATGCGATTGCCCTCCCCATTCTGTAGAACAGCCTATATTTAATCCACACAGAAAAGATCAAGGATTAATAATATTATGTATTTAATATAACAGATATTCCACCAATGTTGATTGCCTGGCTGCATCAAAGAAATAAGCTGCACAACTTTAAAAAGTTTGTCTATTGTCCACTAAAACTCAAACACCAACTGAACCCAGTCAAGCAGGTTACATATTAGACAAATTACTATCGAAGTATATGTGTACATACATTATCAGTAGACCACTCACCCCGATACACAAGCATATGCATTTGGGTAAGCCCCCCTTGCCCTCTCCATGTGTACTAAACGGACAAACCATAACTATGGTCTTAGTGTGGTTTGTATTTATAACACAATGTATTCATTTTCTTTCTGTGATAACCAGTATTATCTTCATTATTTCAATTATGCACCGATACTATATTTAAGATAAATTGTAATTACACAATTTTTACTTTTTTGATAATACACAGAAAAGAAAGCTTTTGTGGGAGCAACTTTCTGGTTCATACACAAATACCATCCACAAATACCAATACAATACTATACATTACTTTAGTTACATATATCATTCATAATAGTTGTATTTTAGTATTCTTAACACAAATAATCCCCTTTTATGTAATTATCACAATGTTTTTGCTAGTATCCTTTCTCAAATGGGTTGATAAAACTTTTAGACTTTTCCATCAAAACGCTTTCCTTCTCCTTAAGTTTTTCAACTTCAGACAAGAATGAATCCCTTAAAATAAAATTTTGAAATGTGTAAATACTAATGTTGAACTTGTGAATCTTTAGTTTTGTATAAAAAGAAAGCATTATCGTTTATCTTGGTTATTATGATGGGAATGATACTGCTTCAAGAAATAATAATAATAATAACTTATTTAAAGGGGTGACTAATTAAGTCAAAGACTATTCTCACTTGAGGCCCTTTAACTAAAATACAAACAGCATGATGAGGAACATATCAATAACAAAAAAAGACATATGTCAACAAACAATTTACAACAAAAATATATTTTAAATAAAACAAACCATATTTTAACAAAATGTACAATCTTTACCAACTGCAAAATATTAAACTAATATAGAATGATACATTTCCAGGTAATTCCTTAGATGTGCATCTATCAAATTATTTGTAAACAAGTAAATATACATAAAATTTAATAAAATGTAGTAACACTTACACAGATGCCATATCTGATTCTGATGTGGTTATATCAGACAGAGCAGGAATTTGTATACTATGAGTTGCTGGCCCAGGTGTAGTTGTGGTCATGTCTTCTGTGACAGTCATCTCTGTTTCTGATGTTTTCCTTGCACTGCCGTTCAATTCATAACTAATATAGCAAGGGAAAATAAATGTTTCATTAGACAATAATTTTATATAATTTACAAATAATAGTATGCATAGAGGTTCTCGTTATGAAATGCGTCTATCGTCACCATATTGAAATCCCGCTCGGCAGTGACCGGCAGATCCCGAACGAATAACACACCGAAATTTGCATAATTATATGCCATGTTGTAAACAGTGAAGATGATGACGTAAAACACAAGCATGCTAAGTTAAAAATAGGCAGACAAGAATGATGGTAATTGTTTATTTGTAAATTTCAAAACAAATATTGATACATATTGAAAAATGTTTGGTACTAAGTAGCTTGGCAAAGTATCTAATATCTATGTCAGCGGTGTTTTGTTCAACGTAGAAAATGCATACTTGTATTATAGGGTTATTTATTGTACCAAACAATGTATGTTTAAACTGCTTTACATTTTGTTTTTATTCACTACACTATCCCAATATTATTTGACCATGCACATATACTGTAGAAAATACCGAGGCCGCCGAATTCACATGGCTACCTGATAAAATACTATACTAAGAAACGTGGTATCGAGACAGTCTCACAGAGTAAATCATTGCAGGATGACATACATATACTTGAGATGGAACTGAATACAGAAAGGTTGAATTGGAGTCACTTAAATGTACAAGGTTTAGTAGAAACAAATATAACATATTCGGCAACTATTGTCTTCCAAAGAAAATAATATGGATATTTTATGACTATTAAACCAAATTAAATGCTAACCACAATGATAATTTATTTCATTCTCAAGGCTACAACATATTATTACAGAGGGACTGAGAGACGGCAGGGGGAGGTCTTGTATACATTATGGACTATATAAATGCATAAAGGTGACTTGACTTGGAGTCAGGTGAAATTTCTCAAAAGAATGCAAAATCATTCTGAGTTGGTTTCATTTATAGGCCATTTTACAATTACGAAACCTGGAATGAAAACGTTTTTAAAATAATCAGAAAATGTTCTTTCACAGGAGAAAGAAACATTTACTTGGCAATGTAGAAAAGGATCTACTCAATGCACAAATAAAGAGTAAATGGATGGAATTCATTGAATCATTAGGCCTAGTCCAGCTGGCAAACGATCCCACAAGGGTAACATAAATCTCAAGCATTTTGTTTGATCATATTGATACACACCCATGTGTATACACCAGCAAGATACTTACGCTCCTCTTCTAACAATCGTATACTCATTATTCAAATTATGAAAACGAAGTCATATGGACAACGTTCGGTTGCCCAGCAACGTGGAATGAATTGCCCATTGAAATTAGACACAAAGACACACTGATCCCTTTCAAGAGTGCTTTTAAAACTCACCTTTCTCGACTGCAAGAACAAACTTTAAAGACTTAAAGATATCTCCCACCTTTTCAGCATTTTTTTTTTAATTTCATGGTGTTTGTCTTTGTTATTTGTTTTTTGTATTCATATCATTGTAGAAGTTGTAAAGCGCCTAGAGCTTCTAAAGGCATTATATACAGACCTCCTCCTCCTCCTCATTATTATTATTATTATTATTATTATTATTATTATTATTATTATTATTATTTATGGATGTAGTCTCTAAGCATGCACCACTGAAAGTACAATGAGTAAAGTATGAAATCCAACCGAATTGATTTACTACTGAAATCGTGCGTCCGCAATTTGTGTTTATAGTAGATATTTAAATTAAGAACACGTGATTCATAACCAGCCCACTGGACGAAGATGAAGTGTCCGTTTTTGTGGTCACGTAGGGTTTCCGTAACATTTCGTGACCTAGAAGTTTAAATTAAAGCTTCCACCTCAAAAGATCATTTTCTCTTGTTTATATATCAATGATCTAATTGAGTCTTCACAAACTCTAGGTTTTTGGTAATTATTTCAGCTTATAAGTTGACACATTTAATTTTTTTCATGATCTTTAGACTTTATAAAATGACAAACTTTGCACTATTTTGCCTTTAATGCTGTTATCTTTAGAACTTGTCCATCCAGCACTACACCCTGTCTGTTTCACGAGACAGAAACCTGGTGCCTTTCTCGTTTAGTACTGTTCCTTTCTAGGCTTCTCATTACCAACCTTCTCTCTCTCAGAATATTTCGGACTAAGGAATTTCGATCGAGGTTGTCACTTTAAATTCAGATTACTTCTAAGTTGTACGTCTTAATATCACTCGGTTAATCTTATGCAGTGGGTGCTAAACAGTTTCCTTGTTTCGTCCGTCAGACTCTCTGAACCATTATTATATAACCTTTCCCTTTGAAGAATGACTATTTGACACGTATCGGAAGTTCAGCTGTCTCTGTCTCAAACCCGATTTTATATATCTGGTCGATTTCTTTGAATCGGAACACTGGCCTACTTGAAGTTTTAACACTAAGATGGAATAAGTTAAGAATAAAGGTCAAAATGACCCTTCCCAATTACTCTCCTGGTCTAAATGTGACAAAAGATTAATGCTCGGTGCATTCAACTTGAATGTTCACCTCTTATTAAAAATTATGTCTTTACAGAAGATTTATTCGAGAAGTGCGTCCAAATTATGATAATATGCAAATCAGTATGCAATGACATACTGAAAGAAAATGATAAAAATCTTCAATGTCACGGTGATGTCATATATAACAATATCGTTTCCTTCTATCGATTTTGTGCAAACTGCGGACAAAGTCATGTTGCCAACTCTTTAAACTGCGAAAACATGAAACAGGAGAAAGTAATTCAGAGGGTTAGTTGTTTACACCTCAACGTTCCCTTTTACCAGTGGTAAGACAGATGGTAACATATTGAACTTCCTCCCCAATTTTCTCAGCTACAGTGAAAAGTTGTCCAAAGACATAAGAAGATGCACAGATCAAAAAGTCAAACCAATACAATAACGCATTCAACTATTCCACATTATAAACCTAAAAACACACAGTCTTATTTAAACCCCCCAACAACAATGCATTAAACCCAAAATCACACAGAAAGGATTCACAACCCTAACAGGCAATACAAGGTTTCGGATGACCTTGTAAAGCTGCCTAATATGTTTGGCGACTTTGATTACATGGATGCAGACAAATTTGATCCATGTTCACAAGGCGGCTCTACGCCTACTAATATAAATATTTACCCCATATTTCCTCATGATAAATAAGCATATATAATTTGTCTCACGCGAAACGTCTAACCTAATTACTAAACCATCTCGACTTTTTATTAATAATGAAGAACTCCATCGTACAGTGGAATTGTCGAGGCATTAGAATCAACTGCAATTATATTCATCTGCAGGAAACCTTTAAGAATCATACGACAACACCACATTTAAATAGTACCCTTTTTAACACCAGCTTTACAATTGTAGCCTCCAGAGCAACAACCGTTTCTAGTGAACATTAAGGTCCCATATAATGCCCTTCCTCTAGAAACTGTTTGCAAGTCATTGCTATAAGTAGCATTCTTCTTCCTGCTTTTGTGTTCCATTTATATATCAACTAACAACAACTTGCAAATAAATTAGATTTTTAGATTAGACAACTATTTTTGAGCAGCGGAGTACCCCATTTGTTTATTATGAGATTTCAATGTCGATCACATTTAATATGGATATAAGTACATAAATTACAGAGGCGAACAGGTTGAAGATTTCATTACCAGACACAATTTGTGTACACATAATACCAATTTGCCTATATGTATATGTATCAGGGAATTTATATACACACGTGCATATATCTGCCAATTTCTTTCTGTCTGTGCTTTTGGATTATGATTCGAAGGTCACTGATGATCTCGACAGGACAGACTACTTTGTAATCTCGCATGAACATAATAACTTTACCATCGATGAACCAATTCCAATATGTAGTTTAATGGCCGACTGTGTTTGAAGCTCTTTGCAGATCTAACATAGATACCTTTATAAACGTCATTAATCCTGTTCAACATGTTATATCTACATTACTTAAGATTCCAACGCCCCCATCTTACTCAGAAAGAACAAAGACTTCAAATAAACCAGTAACGTCGGGAAGCACTGAGCGAATTCAACGATGATCGTCTGATTTTTGAAATAAAACCTTAGTAGGTTCCGAATATTCCGACCTGAAGGTCACTGCACAATTGAAGAAAATGTGTCTACGTTACACTCTCTTTCCTTTATGAAAAAAAAGTAAAGAACACAATCCGCAACATAAATGGTAAGGGGAGAAACAACTCGTTCAAATAGCTAACATTAAACAACATAAACCTGAACCTAATCATAACATAGGAAATGCATATAGTCCTTCAGCAGATTTTCGAAAGGTAAAAATACAAAAAGGGAAGGTACACTTAAAGATCAAATATTTTAAAAGTTATAATCAACCGTTTACACTTTTGGAACTTTTGTAAGCATTGAACACGGCTCCTGTTACATCCGCTGAACCGATGATTAACCTTCATTAGGTATATCACGGATGATTAACCTTCATTAGGTATATCACGGATGATTAACCTTCATTAAGTATATCAGGACATTTGCATCTTAATGCGTCAAAGAGATTGATGCACTCTATTTTCCATTGATTGATAATTGGTCCACATAATGATTAATTACCCCATACATAACTATAAACCCATACTTTTACAGCTATACCTGGATTTAAGTAGATACATGAATTTAAGTATTCTGTAATACGTCAGCGAAAAATGTCTGGTTAAATTTAAGGAATGCACCAGTTTAATGCGTCTTCCATGTTTCATTAATTGTAATGTATTTCGCGCTTGCATAATCAGAAGTAAAAAGTTTTATTGTTTTATTTGAAAGCAAACTCTAATGGCGAATGATTAGAATGAGTTGTATTATCGTAATATATAGCAAAATTGAACTCTACGTATACAAGGGTATGTGTATTTACTTTCATCAATCGCATCATCCTCCAAAAGTCTACGATTACCTATACTCAATCCAGTTGCTTTACAGAAATTAAGCTTTGAAACAAATACTAAATAGATCTGTGAATTTATCAATAGAAAATTGCAAATTATCATTATCAATATCAAGCTGGTTTTCTTTGTGAATGAAGCAATAATTTAAATGAAATCAGGTTTTGAAGTAGTCATGCATTTAAATCACAAGTAAGTACACTATCATAGCCTTCAGTTTGTAATTATTGACCTCACTTTCTACTGTATCATAAAATATTTGTCATTAACATGTTATACGTGATCCCTCAGACGACAAACACAGAAAGAAGATCACTAGCAACTTATCTAATTTAAAGCAAGGCAAATATCTTGTTTTAGCATTTCTGAACAGTAAAATACACGGTTAACGCAAAATTTTATGCAAAATCAAACATATCTTTCGATTTATTCTTTTCAGTGGTAAGTCCCAAAAGCATTAACATCAGAACGTGTTATCCATCCTCTTGTCGGACCTAAATGTTCATCTTCCTGTAATCCTTAAGTCTGAAATTATGTCAGACAATGACTGAATCCGTAATTCTTGAGGGACACATTTGCATATTTTACTGTGATTTCATGCGTGGGAGTGGTTGCTGATAAGTGGTTGCCGGATGTTGAATGACACTCTCGCCAGCAACCTGCAGACCCCCCTCCCCCAAGGTTTTTCTTTTTCGTTTTGCCCTCGCGAGGTTGTTTGTCAGGGTCTTTATCGCTTGGTATACGTCAAAAGGTAATTATGCTGATACCTGATAAGGATTGTCTCTCAGTTTCTTTTTGCCAGCCGCTAACACTGCCTCTCAATCAATGTGTTTAAGGGCCCAGAGTAACCGAGTGGTCTAAAGCGCTGTCCTTTACGGATTACTGCCATCTCACCTATGTCTGCGTGGGTTCGAGTCTCGCATTCGGCCAATGTGGGCATGTGAGAAAGATTGCCAGTAGCTTCTCGTGGGTCGGTGGTTCTTTCCGGGGTTTTCCGGGTTCTTGCTCCACCATTAATACTGGTCGCCATGTATAGCCTATCTTATTCTGAAAAATGGCGTGAAACGATAAAAACAAACAATGTGTTTGTTATTGATGGCTACAACATCACGATTTACATACATTTTCGAACTTCCCAAACGGTGAGCACGGTCTATTTCTATACCCTGCCTATTCATAATTGCCAACCTGATATTTCGATGAATTAGTGTATCGTCTCCGTCTTTTGACTGGGATCCTCATGTTGAATCTCAATTAAACCAAAGAACAATAAATTGTGACCCGTCGATCTTATAGTGAGATCACGTCGAAAACCCGCATTTACATTACAGACTTCCGTAATTTGACCTGCTGTATTCACCACACCACTCACTATATTTAAGAGATTATACTCTATTTCTCCGCTTCAGTCCATAACGTCATTAACCTGGTGGGGCAGATGACCCATTATGGACGATATAGTGGTTAATATACAGTGATACATCCGCTGGGCCTGACGAAGTACATTACCAGTTCTTGAAACACCTCCCAGAATCTTCTCTGACATTGCTTCTTAAAATCTTTAATGATTTATGGATTGCTGGTAATGTACCTAAGAGCTGAAAAGAAGCAACAGTGATACCGATTCCCAAATCAGGCAAAGAAAACGAAGATCCTAACAGCTATCGGACTATTGCATTGGCAAGCTGCGTATGCAAAACAATGGAACGAATGATTAATTCTCGGCTTGTATGGTACTTGGAAAGTAACAATTTAATTTCTCCATTCCAAAGTGGCTTCCGTTCTGGTCGTAGTATGAACGATCATCTGGTTAGACTGGAAACATTTATTCGCGATGCATTTATCAAGAAGGAACATTTAGTTGCAGTCTTCTTTGATTGAGAAAAGGCCTATGATACAACATGGAAGTACGGGATACTAAATGACCTGCACGATCTAGGTCTAAAAAGCCGTCTGCCCTCTTTCATCTCCAATTTTCTCTCCGACAGAGAATTCAAAGTACGAGTGGGCTCTACCCTCTCCGATATGCACCAGTAAGAGATGGGTGTGCCCCAGGGCAGTATTTTATCTGTGACGCTATTTAATATCAAAATCAATAGCATCACCAAGTTCTTAATTCCCGGTGTGGACTGCTCTTTATATGTAGACGATTTTTTGCTTTGTTATCGTTCAAAGCACATGCATACAATTGAAAGGCAACTTCAACAAAATATCAATAAGATCCACCATTGGGCCAGTAATAACGGTTTCAAATTTTCTAAATCGAAAACAGTATGCATGCATTTCTGTCAATTGCGAAGACATCATGATGACCCTAAACACACGCTGATGGGACACTTATTCCAGTTGTTGAGGAAACAAAGTTTTTGGGTATTATCTTCGACAGAAAACTGACTTTTAGACCACACATCAAGAATTTAAAAGCTAAATGCTTAAAAGCTTTAAATTTACTAAAAGTAATTGCACACACTGACTTGGGTGCTGATAAAAAAAGTCCTCCTCAATTTGTATAGAACATTTATCCGTTCTATACTAGACTATGGATGCATTGTTTATGGTTCAGCTAGGAAGTCTTATTTGAAAATGCTCGACCCAATTCATCATCAGGGAATAAGACTTGCTTTAGGAGCATTCAAGACATCTCCATGCGAAAGCCTTCTCGCGGAAGCGAATAAACCAACTTTATCGCACCGCAGAGAAATGCTTTCTATACAGTACGCTCTTAGGTTAAGATCAAACCCTCTGAACCCTGCTTTTTCGGCTGTTTTTCAACCAAAATACAAAACGTTATACGAAAACAAACCAAATGCTATACCTTCATTTGGCATCAGAATATCATCCACTGTTGACACTATCAAAATTAATCTCCCTACAGTTCAGAACACGTTTGTCTCGGAAACATCACCTTGGCTTTTTAAGGAACCCAAAGTGCTTTTTACGTTGCACGATGGGAGAAAATCTGAGACAAACCCTGCCATTTTCCAGAACTCTTATCATGAACTCCTCAACGATTTTAAAAACTACACAAATTTTTTTACTGATGGATCAAAAGTTGATGACAAGGCTGCTGCAGCCTTCGTTAGTGGCAAGCACATAACCAAAGTGCGCTTGCCAAACGATGCGTCCATATTTTCAGCGGAAATCAGAGCAATAGACCTTGCTCTGAAATTTATTGAACAAAAACGCATTTTAAATAGCATTAGTTTCTGTGACTCGCAGTCAGTACTTCAGTCGCTACACCATAGAAAACTGGATAATCCATTACTAGTCGATATCCTAGTCAAAAGCTCGGAGCTTAGTAACTCCTACAATATAGTATATTGTTGGCTACCTAGCCATATTGGTATTAGAGATAATGAAGAAGCAGACCGGGCTGCTAAGATGGCTCTATCTCAAGAACCATCGGATTTTAAATTACCGTTTACTGATTTTAAGCCTTGTATCAAAAAGTGCCTACGTCAGAAGTGGCAGGCGTCATGGGATGATGCAGTCAATAACAGACTTCATGCCATCAAACCAACCCTGGGAGAATGGACTCCTTCCTACAGATCTGTCCGTAGGGAGGAGGTTGTCATTGCAAGAATCAGAATCGGTCATACATACATTACCCAATCCCACATACTGAAAGGTGAAGATCCACCAGAGTGCGGTTTTTTGCAATGAGCCATTCACTGTTAAACACTTTATGACCGAGTGTTCCGACCTGCAACCTACGCGTGTTAAATACTATAATGTACATGACATGAATGAACTTTTCGATTCAATATAAATCACTTGCATTTTAGATTTCCTAAAGGAAGTAAATCTCTATTTTAAACTATAACTTGTATGCCATCACCTAGAATATTTTTATCTAATGCAAATATCACCTCTTATTTACAACATCTTATCATCAACATGCACCATTTACATCTCCCGTTGATTGGGAAGCTTCATATTTTCCTGTTACCAACATTTTACCATTTTATTTTTAAGTATTATGTTTTTTTTTATATCGCTGGTCGATGTTAAACCTTTCTTATTTTTGAACATCTAACCTATTGTATGGCGCTAAATAGCCTAAAAGTGCTGGTGCGCCGTTAAAATTCAAGCAAACAAACAAACAAACAAACAAGTGGTTAATATCTCTTGAAAATGGTTTATCTGAGCTAATTTTGAGATCAATATCATAGCCTGTTTTGATGTGTCACATCGCAGATAGATTACTGTGCATATGTTGTGTGGGTATACAGGTGGGTGAGAGGTGTACTGTGGATTTAAACATGATAAGCAGTTTTCATAACATTAGATGTGAGACACATATGCTATGTAGGTAATGGCTGCACGGGGTCTATGCACACACATAACGGTACATGTTGTCTTCAAGTTTCGTTTTTTGAGGTGGGATTAATGGTAATCATTTTATTTTTTTATAACACAAGTACGCGTACCAGTCCACGTCTAGCGTAAAATGAAGCAAATATTACATGAACGATCCGAGGTATTTAGAAATGCAGCCAAATCCTTAAATGCGCATATCTAGAAGCCGAATAACAATTGGATGCTTCAATTTCAGAAGGAAAACAACATCTGTTATGTTAATTGATTGATACAGAATATGTTCAGTTATTTGTATGTAGTAATGTTTCGTATTCAGCTGTAGAGCGTATTGGGCGGTTCTCGTCTTTAATTCTATAAGCTTTAACTTTCATATCAATACAGTCTCAACTTTAACATTACGGATATGATAAAATCATCGGAAAATAGAAATCTCGAAACAAGAAGACAAGGGCAAATCATCTACAGTTTAATAATATTAAACAAATCAAGACTGAAATCAAGACTGAAATTTAATTTTTAAGAACTACTTTTAATGGGCCCTTAAAGTGGCTCTAGGAAGTCAGGAGGGCAGTTAAATGCAGTAGGACGCTATGTCTGAAACCTTAGTAACAATTTATGAAAGAGTGTATTTCGATGCGAATGTATAACAAACAATGACATCTTTGTAGTAGTCTCCATAATCCTGATGCCATTGATGTATCTATTACGGCTTAAAACGGGAGCTACGAAGGTGTCATTTTATATATTTGTTTTTATTGCAGAATAGATTTACTGTTTTTCAAAACTTTAACATGCTGACATTTGGAATGCTTTCAGTGTGCTTTGCATTATATATGTTTAAACAACATATTATACAAAAATTGATTTTTTGAAGAAATTCTAATCACTCACTATACATGTGAAATTATTGAATAAGATAACATTGCGCTACAGATTGTAAAGCTTTATGACTCAATGATCTTCAGCTAAGTAAAAATAAAAACAAAAACCAACACGTTTTGAAAAATTAAATAAATAATTTATTTCCCAATTGTTTTTTCAAATCTATTGTGCTGATATGCCAGTAGCATTAAATATTATTGATATACAAACAGTATAGATATATGAAAATGATAAACTCAAAACGTCTATAAATGAACTAACAGTAATTCAAAATTATATATTTAGTCCTAAAGCTTATGAACACCTGCTAAATCAAACGGATAATTGAAATAATGATTCTAAAATTATAACTGATAAGATTTATGCTTAAAATAGGAATAACTATTTCTGTTACGTACTATCGTATGTGAAACAGTTTTTGAACTAGATTTAGGGTCATAAGTTAATTTCCAAATCATTCTAGCATGTCAGCTACATTGTGTATGTATGTAAGGACCATATCATTGTATGGCTGGTGTCTTTATATGGGTCATATATTTATATGGTGGTGTCATGTTATGGGTGTTGTCTTATCTTTGTCGTGGTCATGTCGCTGAATGGATGTTTTTGTTCTTTGGTATTTGTTGTGCTTTTGTATGGACCATGTAATTGTGTGGGTCTTGTCTTTGTATGGGCCATGTCTTTGTATTGGTAGTGTCCAAATATGGTTGTCTCCTTATGTGTTTTGGCCATGTCGTTTTAAGGTTGTTATCGTGTCTTTGTATGGTCGTGTCAATCTATGGGTCTTGTTTTATCTTTGCATGTCGTCGCATGGGCATGCTTTTAGATTGGTTTTCTATTTGTAAAGGTATTGTACTTGTAGAAAAAGCGCATCATGTTCTCATCGGTGTTCAAAAAGAGGGACGATGTAAATATAGCTTAATATAAGATGCCTTTAAAGGCATTAGAAACTTTTATTTAGCATGCTGCGAGATAAAGATCATCTTTTTTTTCATTATCTCCTTTATAATTATTATAAAGGAAGCTGGCATGTCAACAAGATTGTGCAATAGACTGTGGGATAATGTAAGCTTTGAACATGTATATTTATTATTGGCCAAACTCGTTTAGTAGCTAGTTAACATTTAACACGGATCATTACTGTAAAAAATATACCAAACCAGATTTAAAATCTGGTCGATTTAGTTTTCGTCCAGATTAAATATTCTTGTGACGAATCTGCAACTAAAGTCTTCGGCAATGGTTCAAGATGTTAAATTTAATTGGCAAAACTCTAATGTTGTAATTGCTCGCATTAGACGAGGAAAAACCCCACTTAAAACATCGGTTTATGTGGAATTATTTAGACTGAACATGTTCTGCTGAAACTCTTAAAAGGGGTTCAATTCATTAGAGATATGTTGAAACCATCCGAAGTGATTTTCTCGCAGAGGCTGGATTTAATTGGACGCCATATTGGTAAGCTTCACTACCCAAATGATGATGATATACACTGTCCTTTGAGAAAATGGATGAAGGGGCTATTAATAAAGCCAATCGAAGACGAGTGGGTTGCAATGAAGACGAATAGGTTGCAAAGAAATATAATTTGAGTAGTTAGGTAATCCTTCGCAGCACTAGATAAGGACAAAAAAATTTAAACAGAAGGGGACGTATCAAAGATGGAATTGACCTTATAAAAAAAACTGATACACGTCAAATTTGATGTCAAGATACGATGTGGAAAATGTGAATAGTTGGTCCTCCTTCGTCAAGTTAAGTCCAAACCTTTGGCTCTGATTGTGCACCGTTCAGATAACAGCGACAGCAATGTTTTGTGATTAATAAAGATAGTAGTAAATCAGTTCTATATGAATATATATATCCCAATGACGTTATACTTATGTAATTGGCATCTGGTTGAAATCAATTAAGTAAATTATTGATAAAGGCTGCTTGCAGAAATTCAGCCATTACTAAAACAAGCATATGATTTGTGATATGGTGTCTATGGGGTCTGTGATGTTACGTAGCATATCGAGTACCAGATACGCATAAACCCATCAATTGCTGACTGAACTAATTTTTCAAATGAAATTTAAACTTAATTTGATTACCATTAAGAAATTAGAATCATGTTTTATTAACAGGATCTAACGACGGAAACTAACGATATGTACCCTAGACATTAAACATTTATCAGGTAACTGGAAATCTACTGATTTGCGTGATGTAAATTTATACTAAATACTATTATGTCAAAAAGGTTTGCATATAAAACAGAAACGGTGACATTGGAACACTTACGTATATCTGATTGAATGCAGATTTGATTTAATGTATTTGTTTACTTGTTAGTTTTACAGTCTGTTCTTATTCCATTGCATGCTAGTGTAATGTAAGTTTATTTACTAGAGATAATTTAGAATTTTTCGAAAACCTAAAATTTGGAACGTTGTATCCACGTTGACCTATTTCTCACATTAATACCTGATTGATATAATCATTTGTTTTTAAAAAGAGTTTTTATTCGTTCCTAGTGTGGGATTTCATACAGCGAGAAATCGAGGCTGTAAAAGAATATGCGACTGTAGATATAATTACGTGAATCTCTATCGCAATTCTGGCAATTCCGAAACTGCGTCTAGTATATAAATTTCACTAAAGAGAAGTTAATCAGTTTCGGCTTTTAAACACTTGATGTCAAGTTGTTTTTATATTGTGACCAGTGTTGAGATTTTGAGCTTTTTATTTTACCTTTTCTTCATGTTATTTGGATTTTAATAGATTCATTCGTTTCGCTGGAGAATAGTTTAGTGCTCATGCAGAAGGTTTGGAGAAAGACATGTTTTGAAATTTTATTCAGAAATCAAACACCGGAGTCATATTTGCTGCGGTTCTACAAGGAACTGCAGTCACAACAGTACTATACAGGTTACAGTATATGTCATCGCATGCCATCTTAGATTTTTCGTCGGGACTCGATCTTAAACTGATTAGAACATTTTATTACTAGGAATTCTGATTTTTAATTCTGGGATTATTGTTGAATTATGCTTAAATTTTATTCTTAATACCGTAAGTTTCGATTTTCATTTCACTTTGTTTTTTTTTTTCTTTTTCTAGGGAAATACATTATTTGTTACATTTTGAAAAGTTTGTTGTTTTCACCTTTTCCTTGTTACTGATTATTAGAACTTTACACGTAACAGTGCTGAAGTTTCATCCAAGGTACTTAAAAAAAAACACAATTTTGATTGATTTATTTCACATCATGTATTATGATATATTTGATGATTCTTCAGATCAGAAGTTTAGTCTGTCATATATATCCAAGACGCAAAACATGAAAAAGACAAAATCAAACTATTCTATCAATTAATAATGTAATGATGAAGATAATTATATAATGATTCGTGATCTTGATACATGCGTTTGAGAGCCCCATTTAAAATTGATGCAACGTGACTTGATATTTAGTGTTTTATCGTTTTCGGCGGACCTCATCAATCAGAAAGTGGGTCTTACATTTTAAGTTCTTGTTAGGCGCACATGTAATCCCAAATGTTTTCCCATTTCGATATAAAATCACATTACTTTATGTTAATGACACAAGAGTGTTTCAGAATTGATACAGATGACAAGATGAAATTATTCATTAGCACTAAAAGGAAGACATGCCGCGAAGACATATTTAAGTTGCGTTGCCAAAAGAACCAAACAAAATCAATACGTCTTTGGAGCAAACAGGCTTTGAATACATCAAGGGCAAAAACTTAAAAGTTATATTTTATGTCATGTATTACCCGAATTACACTGTTAATTTAATGTACTACAATTCTAGTAATTCAAATGTGGCTATTCTACTTTATGGAAGATGTAATTTAGTTATTGTCTATCCAAAAAGAAAGTCTGGCACCTCCTGTGTGCAGTGCTTAATTTCAGTTCCGATCTGCTTCTAATTGCAAATCAAGTATGTTAAAGACGACGTTGGGGGAAGAAAATGAGGCATATAAATGCAGTTACTTGGCTCTAATGGAAAACTCCTTTTCAAGTTTAATTGAATTGTATCGTAGTCAAATTCTACTAGCAGAGTTTATGGCTAATTTATTTTAAAGATTATTCGAGAATCGTTATTATTTCTGCATTTCATTATGAGTCAGCCACATAACAGGTAGATTCTTCTGAGTTCCTCGATCAATTTTTGTATTAGTTTCACGTTGAGCATCTTCTATACAAAACTCTTAACATTGCTCAACATGACATTAGAGATGCACATACGGGTATCAATTTTAAAATAAGTAATTTTTTGTTGTTGAAAACCTTTTGAGGACTTCACATGTTTGAACATAATGGTGTAGTAGGTATACTTCGCTATTTTTCACAGTTAAGCGACTGCAGGTTGGACAACTGCGCTTTTAGGGCGTCACTACACTGACTCAATGAGCTTCTATTACATCATTTGTAATCCTTACAAAAGTATTTAATAATTTTTCAACGCGTTGTCCTGGGAATTAGGAAAAACTTGCTAACTAGTGAAGACTGTCAGTGTCAATCAATGTAACGTAGCATTGCAGTCTAAACAGAAAATAACATGTTTATTGATTTCAGCATATTTGGATTAAACGTACGATGACACAATTAACAAGTGTTATTCTGCAGTTTCGACAGGGCCACCTGCACAAAATGTTCTAGTTATTTCACTCAAATTAAACGATTTCTAGAAATGCAACATAAACCATGCTGTTTGCTTTCCAATTTTGGGCCAAACACAAACAAAATAGCCACGGTACCTCTGAAGGCAAAACCACTGAACTGAAATTCAGAAAAATAGATAGAAATGAGGAAAACATATAAGCACCGTAATACGCATATTCATATTTTCGAATTTCGAAGTTTAAATGAAATAGACTTAGCTCAGTGTACAAAACATTTACATCAGTCTCGTTGTCATGCCTACAAACTATTATACTGTGATAAGCAGATTTTGACTAGTGCAAGGATCATTTTCCTCATCTGAAAGTTCCGAAAATTGTTTTCAAAAATAATTTGTCACAGAAAGTAATGTATGAACATCAAAGTTCGAGAAGCACAAAATTCTTATATTGATTATAGTCTAGTGGTGTAAATTAATTTGACTGCTAACTTAAAGAAGTAATATCTATTCGTTCATATGGCTCCTGACAATTAATAATAGTCTTAAATACTTGTCTTTATAGAACAGCTCCAGGAAGCAAGGAAATATGTATAAACCTATAAACGTTTACAAGTCATATCGTAAAAATAAGAAAATATACAAACCAATAAAAGTCATATCGTAACAATAAGAAAATATGCAAACCATTAAAAGTCATACCGTAATAATAAGAAAATATACAAACCGATAAAAGTCATACCTTAATAATAAGAAAATATACAAACCGATAAAAGTCATACCGTAATAATAAGAAAATATACAAACCGATAAAAGTCATACCGTAACAATTGGATAATATACAAACCGATAAAAGTCATACCGTAACACAAGGATAATATACAAACCAATAAAAGTCATACCGTAACACTTGGATAATATACAAACCGATAAAAGTCATACCGTAACACAAGGATAATATACAAACCGATAAAAGTCATATCGTAACAATAAGGAAAATATACAAACCGATAAAAGTCATACCGTAACACAAGGATAATATACAAACCGATAAAAGGAATACCGTAACACAAGGATAATATACAAACCGATAAAATTCATACGTATCACTAGGGTAATATACAAACCGATAAAAGGAATACCATAACATTAAGAAAATATACAAACAGCAGCAGAGGGGGTGAATCAGACAACTTTTATAAACGTCTGTTTGGCAAACTAAGGCTTCCTCGTAAATGCTTTATAGAAGCGTCTATTTGGTAAAACAGAATATAAAAAAGACGCCAAGGTCGTTGTCGAGCCCCCCTCTGCTGCTATGGGGTTAAAAATCCTTGTTTGGAATCTCTTCGAGATTCATGCTAGCAATTTACGATGATGAATTAGCGATATAATTTTTATATAAATGGCAAACGTCAGAGAAGCACAAATAACTAGATTAACTAGAGAACGGTTGGCTGCGATCAAGAAATTTCTCCCAGTGAGAGATGCTTTCAGAGATAATTTGCAAGCTCGACAACAGCAAAAGTTAGATTTTACCGCCGATACTGAACAATTATTTAAGCCGATAACTACGTCAACTCGAGAAGTTGTAACCGCGATAAAAGAGAGTAAATCAGAGGAATCTAAACCAGAGGTAAAACCTCCCAAAATAAAAACGATCATAGAGTTCAAGAATTACGAGATAGGTTTATCGAGGAAACTTTAGCACTTATCGATAAAAGTGATATAACTGATTTAGTAGAGTTTGCTGCTTTGGGATATTACACTAAAGAAAATTATTTAAAACCTGGACAAAAAGGGTTATATAAAAAATAAAGATGATTTGGTTAAAGTAGTTTATAAAATTAAACATCAACTACCACAAATTAATAATGCAGATCCCATGTAACAGGCATATTCGACTGCTGTTGAACGAAAATATCTCGAATATCAGGAAAAAAGAGATTTATTAGTATCTGAACAACAAGGATTTAAAACCGAACAAAAACAACGAGAGAAAGAAGAACGAGAATGATTAAAAGAAGAACGAGCAGAAGAACGAAAACGTATACAACCAAGTCCACGAGGACCAGGACGAGGACGAGGAGAAGGACGAGGAGGACGAAGACAAAGAGATCCTCTTGTGGAAGTTCCTCAACTCCAAGAAGAACCTGAAGAATCTAAAACCGGTGACGGTTATCATGGTGGTAATATACCCTGTTCAAGAAGTATCCTCGATGATATATCACGGTTAGAAGTTCTCATCGGAGGCGAACGAGCTGGAAATAATTCTCCGGAGATAATTAACGAAGCTGAAGAAATCTGTCAACGGTTATTTCAAGGTCGTGTAAAGGATATTGGACTATATCGTAGTTTCATCGATGAACTTACTGATGATTATTACAGCGATTGATCATCGATTAGATAAATAGCATTTAAATAAAATGATAGTTCATCGTAGTATGAACATAGCAGGACCTGTTTACGTCGTAAATTCACGATTGCCAGTGTACAAGGTGACATACGGAGATGGATTAGCTGATGTTGTCACTGGATTATTTACTCGAGTTGCTCCAAAGCTTTTAATGATCGTTAAAGAAATAGCGTCGAAAGCTATTGGGGTTCTCGGTGATAAGATTGGTTCAGAAGTTGGTAGCAGGGCTAGTAATCTTGCTATTGACGCGTTTGATTCTGCAAAAGAAAAACTTATGTCGTTGGCGAGAGGAAAAAGCCAGTAAAATTACAATCTAAGAATCAAATGCCACCTAAGGTAGGTAGGGCAGTCAAAGAAATGGCAAAACAGCGATTGAGATTAATTGCTGGTTCAGGTCTAAAACCATTATAATTTAGATCAACGACTATATAATACAATGTTTAAGCATGAGATAGATGACGCTTTTGATGTAGATGCTCCTGTACGAAAAAATGATTCTATACGTGATTATCAATATTTTTCGTATACTGCTCAAACTCCAGATACAAGGTCACGAATTGAACTTAGATTTGATGACACATCTAAATACTTCTTGCCATGTGAAGCATTCATCGAGGTAGAGGGGAGACTAGTAAAAAATGATCATACTCCATTTGTTGCTGCTCATCACCTCGAAAATATTCCGATTGGGGTTGTCAACAATGGTATAATGGCGTTGTTTAGCAGCGCGCAGTATATAATCAATTCTACTAGAATCGAATCCATCGATAACGATGTTGATGTTGCAACCACAATAATGGGTCTAGCTAGATACTCTGACGATTTTATTAATTCTGCGGGGCATTCAATGATGTTTGCAAAGGATATTACCAATAGCGCTAATCATAATGAATTTATTATAAGACGACCAAAAAATAATGCTAAAAACGCTAACGCTGATGTTGAGGATATAATTGTTAGTAAAAATGATACTTACAACGCAGGATTTGCAGCGCGAAAAAAGATGGTAGACCCCCTTGGTAGATTTTCATGTGCGATTCCGTTGTCGCATATATTCGGATTTTGTCGAGATATCAGAAAAGTTATCTTTGGTGCTAGTCATACTGTAGTGCTCACGCGAAGAACAATAGATGATTATGCTCTTTGGCGTGGTGCTGCTCCTGTTACTGATTGTGAAGTAGAATTGACAAAATTAGCTCTGTGGATGCCAATTATGACTCCGTCGTTGACTGTTGAGACGCGTTTGCTATCTTTTATGGATCGTGGAGGAAAATCATTATTGTCCTGGTCTGATATTACAACAGCTACCATAACTAGTAATGTTGTTGGTGTTTTTACTTGGCAGCTTGCGCTAACGAAAAAATGTTTCCGCGCCAAGACATATCTTTGTTGCTCTACAAAATGTAAATCGAACGAAAAAAATAGCGGGTCATTGACGCACCTATTGAAAACATTTAATGGGACAATTAGATTATCACTATCTAAATAAAATGTCGTACAATCATGTTAATGTCACCCTGACACCTGGTCAGATAAAGAAACTACAATCGAAAAATTCTACTACGTGTGGCACAAAGATAACTTTAAAAAAGGAACAAATGACAGGTGCATCAAATAAATTATCGTTGACAAAAACTCAACTTAATCATTTCAATAAAGCGTTAAAAGTTGGTTCAGGAGTTAAGTTGACTTTTTCACAAGCCGCGGTCAACGATATGATTAAATCCGGTGGAATATTTCCTCTTGCTGCACTGGTTCCACTAGCTATTCCTGCTCTTAAAGCACTTGGACTAGGTGCTGCTGGTGCTGTTGGTAGCAATCGTATAGGTAAAATGTTTGGAAAAGGGTATAAAAGAATGGAAAGAGATTCAGACTGCCGGGAAGCCGGTACACAAAACACTATGGGAGCGGATTGGGAACTCAACAGGGTGGTTTCATAGGTCCGTTCTCGCTGGCAAAAATGTTACTGGGATAACTAAAAATTATCCAGCTGAACCTGTGGTTCCAATGTCTAATTTTGACGTTGCCGACGTGGTAAAGAAACTCCCAATAAAATATTTCAGAGGTGTATTCATGAAAGATCAATTGCCGAAACAACCACATATCCCAGAAACTGGTATAATTAATCTTGATGATAACACTGGACCTGGAACCCATTGGGTGGGTTACGCGATACATCCCCGATCAATTATTTATTTTGACTCGTATGGATTGCCTCCGCCAAGGGAATTTATCAAATATGTATCCAAAATTAATACACCAACATGGTATTCAACGCTACCCAAGCAGACATTAACCGATTCTCCGATGTGTGGACGAGATGCTCTTAACGCGTTGACAGCTATCTCAACCTCGTCGCAGTTACCTCATAAAGTCGTCCACGAATACACGATGATGAATCACTTAAAGAGAAATATATAATATAACATGGCAGATATTTGGGGAAGATCAGTATCACGTCCATCCGAAGAATGAGTTACCATCGGGCAAGTAAAAAATGATCAATAGAGCTATCTCATCGATAGCAAACTTAGATCAATTAAAAGAATTACGCGATAAAATAAATACATTTACGGATTTACAAAATGTTAAAAATATCTGCCGAGGATCTAAAAAAAACCTACGTGATGAATACAACGATCATATAATTACATTTAATAAATTTACTGATTTACAAAAATCCATCGTGGACAATACTGAGAAGCCTGTGTTAGAATTTTTGGTAATCAACCGGTGACAACACCGAAACTCACAGAGATAAAAGCAGCTATGTTGGAACTAGCAGCACTTCAATCCAAATATGAAAAACATGTAGGACAGTTTTCATCCTTTCGTAAAATCCTCATTTAGAAATCTTTTGCAACCACATCGGATGAAATTGACATAAAACTCCTTGTTATTAAAAACTCCATCGAAGATATGAAAAAAATCATCGAGGCAATCAAATATGATTTACCGAGGATGATAGCAATCATTGAAAAAACAAAAATTTCTCATGCTAAAACCAACAACGTAGTATACACGATTCAATACGGATAATTTGCGTGGACACCACTAAATAATATTTTAAATATCACTGCGGCTGTCAAAGGTATTTATCGATTAACACTAGTGACACCGACTCAATTTAATATTTCATCAACGAGTTCATCTGGGTCAACAATACGATATCAACAATCATCGACACGGATACAATTGAACAATTCACAATAACATCCACTCATAATAAGTTGGCTAGGGTTTCAGTAACATGGAATGTGGAATTCGTAGCGGATTTAAGTAAACAACTAAATTGAAATTGTTTACTGTTGTAATAAATAAAATGTCATCATCAATGATTTCATCATCAACAGCAATGATACCATCGCCGACGATACCTTCGGTATCTAAATATCGCTATGATACGGTCAGAGAGTTTCAAACTAACCTAGGAATACTCGCTGATGAATACCGCGTAAAAATAAAAAAAATATCGGCGAAAAATCACGTCATTGACGTAACCGTGTACTCGGTATCTGGTGTAATCACTGGTGCTGGTATTATACTATCTTCGGTTACAATAGTTGCCCCGAACGCTGTTCCAATTGGTATATCCGTGGCAAAAACTATTGCGGGAGTCATATCAATAATAACAACAAAAAAATATCATCATGGTTCGGTTGTATGATTCAACGGTGTCAAAATTAGAGCGAGATAATAACAATAATGGCGTCAATGTCACAAGAACTACTTCAACGAATAGAGGAAAATACCACTCCGGGAAAACAAAATTGATATCGCTGGTAACAAAAACACCAGAGTTCAGCATTGAATTTACACCTCCGTTACCAGCTAACGAGATAGCGCTAATGCAACTAAGATGTTACTACAGCTGGCCTAGTGTCAGATCAGAACCGTTTAATGGTAAAGCACCCAATAATAGTTTTACATTCGCGTATAAAAATAAAGTCAATCCGGATGGCACTGCAGGTGAACCGGAATGGCACACATTACACTTACACACTGATGCATATGACATCGAAGATATCAACGCGTAGATTATGAATAGTATTGAAGCAATCACAGGAACAAATATAATAATCGTCGAGGATGGGCCGGATAAATCTCCTTGTGAAATAATAGGACATGAGCCGCTGCTGTCGACGACCATCGAGATAAACTCACCTGACTACGCAGTGGATATATACAATAGTTCAATTAAAACTTTGTTAGGTTGGCCCGAGTATATCCCAGGCACCGATGACATAAAGGATTTACCACCGGAACCACTAAAGGAAGATTATATTTTCACTAAGGAAGATTATCATGATACATATGAAACTGTACGTATATGTACGTAACTCTTTCATAAGCCGACATACCCGCACGAGGTATTTCCCTTAATACTATATAGAATAGTACAATATATATATATATATATATATATATATATATATATATATATATATATATATATATATATATATATATAGTCAGACATATGTAAATTGAATTCTGTTTTTAAAACGTTTTGGAAAAGCCGACTTGGTTATATTCTCTGCAACAATATCGAAATATTTTCCGGCTTCATTCATCGATTGGAATACTATTTGCTCGTTATGTTCTATATTAAATGATTTTACAGGTCTCTTTCCAATTGATTTATAATTACCAGTTTTCCCAGATGCAGTATTCTCAGTCTGCGTAACAACTCGTAAATTATCCAATCTGTTATTTTGAGGACATCCATGAATATGGTTAATAACAAGACCATCCTTGATCAATCTATTAAACACCTCGTGGACGAATCGATGACAATAAAATTTTTTCTTTCCAGCACTAAACATCACAAATCCCATACGATTATCAAAACCAACTGGTTTCTTCAGTCTACGGTTTCTGACAATACCATCACGAGACGCTTCATAATCGCTGATCACGGGATGCGGTTGAAATTCTTGATTCATTTGTATACTAAATACCATTTGTCTAATTTATATTTGGTTTAATTATTACTTAAAAATCTTCCAATATAGTCTTGATGTGTTCTTATGATTTTGTCGTTGACGCTATCAGGGACAGAGTCATTGATAGAATTCCTAATTTGTTTATCATAATAGCGCTTCAACTCTCTATATCGCTTACCACCGCAACTGAGACACAACTTCGACTTACCACGCACTCCTATCCCACATCGTATGCAAGGGAAGGGGCCAAAACTCCCACCATGAACGCTTTGTAAATGATACCCACAGAATTGCTTTCTGCATGAATTGTTTCATGCGGTTACTGATCCTATCATCAACCATTTGCGATGATTCATTATATAATAAATTCTTTATTTAAATACTTGTTTTAATTATAATATGAAGGAGTTCGAGAGATTATCGAAAATTAAGCCCTGGAAAAATACTAAATTCAATCTCGATACGTAGATACGTAGATACACCAAAGAGTCAAATAAGTGACCGAAGCATGATAGGTAAAATCCGTGATTGTTTTATTGAATTCAAGCGTGATGGAGCATCTCACTGTTGGTCGACATTTCGAATTGATGGTAGTGTTGATGCTACCATGAACGACGAAAACGCAGCAATGATAATCTCACATCTTGACAAGAAAAAGTATTTTTGTAGAGTGAAACTCATTATCCTTTCAGAAACGGGAGATTGGATTATATCAAACAAATTTGAACCCATCCTGAAGGATAAGAGAACTGTCACTGTGAGTCAAGATTCCAAACCAGGAATTCTGACTGGAATTGACAAACCGTACTACGAGAAATCCTATCCTGTAACAGCAGTTGTTTATGGAATCTATCCGATAAATAATAAACCGAGTATTAAAAAATTAAAACCCATGAAACTATCATCGTTGAATTGTGTAGCAGAACGAATAATTGAACACTTCACAAATGCGTTGTGTGGAAACAACTTGACTGATCTAAGACGCCAAAAATAAATGAATGGGGACTAACAGTAAAGGAAAATGGAGAAACAATTCTGGATATAACCAAATTAGAAACATCATTAAGATTTCCAATAACCATAATGACGATAACAGGAGAAGTATTACACGAATCAAAATATAAAAAGGAGCTCCAATCAAAATTATTGACCATAACGAACACGCGTGGACACCTGCAGTAACAATATTTACGCGAGTTGAACAATAAAATATCTACCCGCGGAGTTCTCCCCGGAATTATCTGAGGAGAAATTATTTGATTTTATTTATCAATTAGGTAAATACGGTCTTGTGTCAGAGTGGTTACTTCACAGTTTTGAGCACGAAGAGGAAAAATTCGATCAATTTGTAAGACCCAATGGAGAATTATACCGTACTGAAGCCCTTCACAACGAGATGAAAAAACTAGCTAATGGTTTTTCAACAGAACACGACGAACAATTATTAACAAATTGTTTTACAATTCCGTCTGTTGCAGCTCATTTTGCGAGAAAGAAAAACATGTGGAAACCAACAAAATCTGAATTTCTATCAGATATCAAATCAAGCTGTATCGAATACAACCATGCTGGATTATGGAATACAAAATATGACCGCGAAAGTATTATTTCGGTTGATATGGTTGCGTGTTATCCCTGGAGTTTTCACGGGTATGGAGATTGTGCTGAGTACTTCAAAAGATTTGTACATCCCACACATGAAATGACCCGTGTTGCGATTAATGGACATCAACCCGATTTTGATTTAACCGGCTTCGCTTGTGTGATATCATTTGAATTGGCTACAGGACTTCATCCGTGTTGTTATGTTTGGATTGGTAGACACATATCTGAAAAACACTGGATGAGAATAGTGCTATTACGGTATATAATTGATTCTAAAATGCTGATATCGCTGATTGTCAATGAAGCAATTATATCATATCGAGCGCAGACTGAAGTCTGGTTACCACAACCTGATATTCTAGATAGTATAATCAGCGAAAACAAAAAACAATTCCCTGATCTCGACGAAGTATATATCGTGAAATGGTCCAAACAGATATTTTAAGTTAGAAATAGACAAGCAAAAGAACTCGGTAGAAGAATAATCGGTAATTTCACTCAGGGTGGAAAATACGACAATAACCGATATTCTTCACGGTTGATTATAGATAGCGTTGAATATGATTTTATAATCGCATATGCAACATCTAAGGGTATATATGTAAATCGTAAAGACGCTTTCTTGTCCAATGGAACAAAATTGGGTACTTACAACGATGGAAAAAATCTTCAGTATACACATTTGAGGGCATCTATGCTGGCTTATGCTTCTATTAATTTATTTTCAATGATAAATAGATTTCCTGACATCGCAGTTAGAGAAGCCACTGATTCACTTTATATAAACACGAAACATAGCGAAGCAGTGGCCGAATTTACAAATTCCGACGAGAGTTGGGGGTCATGGAGAATTAAAAAGGAAATACTGCGTGATTATTCCAAATCAGCAGATGTTACGATTGAAAACAATTACTTGAAAAATAATCAGATATCAGAACTATCTAATGCACCGCCGTGTTCCGATCCAATATGTAGATATAAAACCGCTTACTTAAACGGCTGTGGTGGGTCAGAAAAGACGACTCGTGCGATTGAATTGTTTCGTGGAAACGCATCAAACATGATTGTGCTTACAACGACCCACAGACTTGCAAGAAAGATGAAACAGCGAGGAATTAATGCTTGCACTTATCACAGTTTCTTTCGATGGAAAGGTGACGAATGGACTCCTGATCGAATGGGCGAGAAATTTATTCCTGAAATCATCATTTGGGATGAGATATGCACAGTGTCGTTAGATGTATTACAAAAGTTTCTCGAGTGGCTATTGCTAGCGAATACAAAAGTAATAATGTGTGGCGATCATTGCCAACCACTACCATTTGTCGGTGTATCCCTACATAATTGGCTAAAGAATTTTGTAGACTATTATGAAGAAATTAATACTGATCATAGAGCACTCGATGAACAATTACGCGAGTTCAACAAACTAATTAGATTACAACCGAATAGAATCCAATGTGAAATAGCGCGTGAAATAATTTCGGAAACTCCATTAAATGATTTCTGGGAAGCGTGGAGACCAAACGATTTAATAGTGGCAAGTAGAAAAATAGTCAGAGACACACTTCAGATGAAGTTATTTGAATTGCATAAAGAAAAATTTGCAACACTTCCAACGCCTCTATGTTATAGACCCAAGGATACACGAAGACAAAATATCGAAGTTGATATTCCTGGGCAAAGTGAGAAGCAGAATTTAGTGCTAAATGATATTGTGCTGGTTGATATCAATGTCGTCGAGGATGCATTGCGCGCTGATAAATCCCCATGGACGCTAGGTTCCGCAGGAACAACACATTCTTCTCAGGGATTAACTATATCCGATACAATTGTTTGGATGGTAGATAATCACATCGAGTGGTCGAATTTAGTTTATCTTGCAGTATCCAGAGTATGAAGAATAAATCAGCTTCGAAGAGTTGTTTTAGATGCTAATGACACAACAATCAGTGATATTGTCAGCGATGATATAATGAGAAGAAAAAAACTGGTCGCAAACAACAGGACAAAAAAAAACCATTATCATAAATTTAAGTATGAGTGGTAATTTTCCAGAAACACTGAAATGTGCAAAGGTTACACCTTTCTTTAAGAAAGGAAAAAAAAGAAGATCCAGGGAATTATAGACCAATATCAATTCTACCTGTATTGTCAAAACTGTTTGAAAAGCATGTAGCCATTCAGGTCTATAAATATTTTGAAGGATACTTTCTATTTCATAAAGATCATTCAATATTTAGAAAGTACCACTTGTGCCAAGCGATGATATAATCAGAAAAAAATCTCTTCTTATAAACAGCAGGATAAAAAAATAATAGAGAATTTGACATTGACGCCGATTTAATATTTACACTGAGACAACAACAGAATAATCACTGCACTAGTTGCAATTGTATAATGAGTTGGAGTTGGTCGGATAAGGATTCTCGACAATTTACCGGAGACAGAAAAAATAGCAGCCTTGGTCATACCAGTGATAATGTTATGCTGACTTGTCTTGAGTGCAACAGACGAAGATGTGCTAGTTAAGACCGCGCGGTGGTAATTGAGTATCCTCGGGTATCACTTGTAATTGTTCACGAATAAACCCTCGCTGAGGAGCAGTTGAATCCAATCTATATCGTGTTATACTAAATATTTTATGTGTTTGCAGTAACGCTCCAAATAGGATCAGTAGCTCTTTTTTTTTACCTCCTTCGAGCTCTCCTAGTTCATATAAATATCTAACAGTGACATTGCCGAGAATTGGTTGTTTTGAAAAATCGTTTTGTGGTTTTACAGGTATATACTTCTTTTTAATCGCGTTGTTAGGTTTCATGTTGATTGTTCGAGTAATCTCATTATTCAGTGCAGTAATCACGTCTGGTAATCTCTTGACCCATTCACGAGATCGTTTATCCTGAATAAATTCCTTCGCGTATTGATATCCATTAAAATGCGAGTAGTTAATTTTTTTAGGCGGTGGTAGATAATTTTGCCATATCGCCTGTTTGGATAACCAATCCGCTGCAGTGGTATTTTCACCTTTGCGGCGCTAGCGAGTTTACCAATTGCTGCTTTACCCCTCCAGTATCCTCTTGGAGAATAATAAATAGATTCCATGTTGTTATTAATTATCAGCACCCATCATTAATTTACTTTTCATCGCCGATTTTATCAACCATGAATCCAATTTTTCCTTGAAGGATTTATCAGTGATGGAATTCAACGCATGAATCAATTTCACATCTGCTAGATGATGTTGTTGTAAATCATCGCTCCGTTAAGCTATATCGTGTACTCGACATGCTTCATCAATTGCATTTATCGGATGTTCTCCCGGGTTAGGATTATTTTGACTATCAAGTCTGATATCTTATCGTGTTCCCGGTCCACAATAACTATATCCTGGAAGGTGTTTTTCACCTGGATTCTTTGACCATGGAGTTCCTGGGAGTTTAGCTAGCTTGGCGGCGATATCACCACCGCTTTTTTTTGACAAATCGATAATTTTTGTACCGCATATTTCACACTTGCCGGTGACCGCTTCTCTGTTATTTTTTGTGGTAACAGTCGTTATGTCAATAGTTGGTGTACGCTTCTTACATTTCACACAATATAGATCCATAATATTATATTCTTATATCTAATGGAAGTGATTGATTTCTCAGCGCTAGCGAAGAAACCACAAATAAAACATCATGTTATATTACCAAATTCTATCAGGATGATTATCATCGGACCGTCCGGAAGTGGTAAAACCCAGTTGTTGCTCACGATGATAATGAAATATTTGACATGGGACAAATTATATTTAGTTGCTCCGAGCGTAGATGATCAACAATGTTATCAGGTGTTAAAAGATTACAACGAAAACGCTTCAGAAATTGCCGGTGAAGATGTTATTGAATTTATCACAGATATTGAAGAAGCACCGTCCATGGAAGACCTAGATGTACGCGTTAATAATCTCGTTGTATACGATGAGGTAATTTTGGACCATCAAAAGAATCCAGCTAGAATATTTTCCCGAGGGCGTCACAAAAATTCCGACGTGATATATCTTACTCAACGGTATACACAAATACCAAAAACGATCAGAGATAATTGTAATTTGTTATGTGTGTTTAACGGAGTTGATACTCACACGCTACGAAATATTTGGCAAACGTGGTGCTCCGATATGGATTATAATCAATTTCAAAATTTCTTTAGTAGTGGATTTGTAACGATAAATATACATGATCCTCTGACACGATATCGTATTGGATTAGACCGTATTTATAATTAATTCGGTTAGCTTCATAGCAGCAGAGGGGGCGCGACAACGACCTTGGCGTCTTTTTGTTTGATTCTGTTTTATCAAATAGACGCTACTATAAAGCATTTACGAGGAAGCCTTAGTTTGCCAAACAGACGCTTATAAAAGTTGTTTGATTCACCCCCTCTGCTGCTCAAACCGATACAAGTCATATTGTAACAATAAGAAATATACAAACCGATAAAAGTCATACCGTAATAATAAGAAAATATACAAACCGATAAAAGTCATACCGTAATAATAAGAAAATATACAAACCGATAAAAGTCATATCGTAAAACTAGGATAGTACACAAACCGATAATAGTCATATCGTAACAATCAGAAAATATACAAACCCATCAAAGTAATACCGTATCAAGAAGAAAATATACAAACCTATAAAAGTCATATCGTAATACAGTAACAATAGGAAAATATATAAAAGTAATATAGTAACAATAAGAAAATATACAAACCTATAAAAGTCATATTGTAACAATAAGAAAATATACAAACCGATAAAAATCTAACCGTAATAATAAGAACATATACAAACCGATAAAAGTCATATCGTAATAATATGAAAATATACAAACTAATAAAAACTCATTAGGTAAAGAAAGAAACATTTAAACATATAATTGTAATAACGTAACAACATGAAACATGAATAAACCGATGAAAATCATAACGTATCAACAGAAACACATACATAAAATGATGTAAGTCAAAACATAACAAGAAACATATGTAAGCAGCTAAAGGTCATAACGTGACAATAAAACTATATAAAGCGATACAAGTCATTAACAAAAAGAAATATATAAACAGATAATTAACAACAAGAAATATATAATCCGTTAATAGTCATAACTTAACAACAAAACATAAACTATGAAAGTCATAACGTAACAACAGAAAATATGTAAATCGATGAAAGACATAACGTAACAACACGAAATATATATAAATGCGATGAAAGTCATAAATTAACAACATTAAACACACACACACACACACACACACACACATACATACATACATACATACATACATACATACATACATACATACATACATACATACATACATACATACATACATACATACATGCTTATATATATATCTATATATATATATCTATATATATATCTATATCTATATATATATATATATATATATCTATCTATATATATCTATATATATATATATATATATATATATATATATATATATATATATATATATATATATATATATATATATATATATCTCATAACGTAGCAACATAAATCATATAAACCGATGAAAGTCATAACTTAGCAATAAGAAACATATATAAACCAATAAAAGTCATAACGTAACTAGAAATATAAAGAAACCGTGACAACAAAAGCACATATAAACGGATAAAAGCCACAACGTAACCAAAACCACAGAGAAACCGTTAAATGTCATAGCGTAACGATATAAAAACATTTTTAAAAAACCCGATGAACGTCATAAGGTAAAAGTGAGAAACATATAAACCAACAGACCTCGTAACGTAACTACAAAGAACACATAAACCGATAACGGTCCTAATGTAACAACGATAAACATACATAAGCAATAAAAGTTCTGAAGTAACAACAATAAACATAAACCGATAAGTCATAACATAACAACCAGAAACATATAGAAACTGATAATAGTGAATTCTTCACGACAAGAAATTAAATCAAATTTATGATTGAGAGCTGGTACTCTTTTTGTTCTTTGTTTCTAAAACGCATAACGTTCTTGTCGTATGGATGAGAGAAAGGACAGAATAAATACACATGATATTGTAATAGCAATGCTGTCATTAAAAGATTATCGTGGCACGTGGTATGGCAATTACAAAGTTATCTTGAATAGAAGAAAAATAAATAAAACATATATAAAACCAACTGCTTGCCTTTTAATGCGAAGGTCCCAAACAGAGTTATAGTAGCTATCCACGTAACTACATGATACTATCGTTTGAGAACTTTATCATCACATTAGTTCATGTGTATGGAAAAATGCGAATTTTTTTATCCGATGTGTCTAGCTGCATAAAATCAATTCGGAATAATGATTGAAAATTACAGCGCAACATGAGCTGCAAATCGATTGAAAGAAGTGTTCCAATTAACATACATTCCACTTTGCATGTTAATAAACTTCAAGGCAAGTTAGGTGAGAAACCGGTGACTTACGTATTCAAAATTCGATTACCAACATGGTCTGTATGTATGATTGAACGTTGTCACACCTATGCCATATATCATTTGATAATATGTATTCTGGATACGATAGGGAAATTCACTTACGCTATGAGAGTAAGCGATATTAGGCGATTCTAATTTGACTAATGACACAATACAAGGCCTAATTGGATTAATAGTTTTGTATGATCAGGTGTTCTAATTTGGTTAATAGCAGTGTACATATTAATTATACATAAAGTTCAATTCTCATTGTTTATGTGTATGTGTTACCAGTTAGTCGGCTAAATAAAGAATCCTTGCATCAAGGAATACATTAGAGACTGGTTATCCACAATTTAATTTCAGATTATTTATTAATAGTTACCGGTGGTCTGCATGGGTATGTGCTAGGATACCTTCTATTTCTTATTGATATGAATGTTATGCTAGGTTATCGCAAAAGTGTTAGGTTGCATATTTGCTGATTACAACTCACCTTGTTATACTAATGACTGTATTGTTGATACTGAATACCAACTAACCTTCATATATGTTATCTTCACAACTGGTATCGTAAATAGCTTGAAATATCTAATGCAGATAAAAACATGCATTATACTTATTTATTTGCGACAAACTGACTGACCCCCACAAATCTCCCCTAAATAGATATAATTTGTTTCGATTGTCATGTCCATCAGATATACTATAAATTTAAAATAAAATCGGACTGGACAAATGTATAGCTTAGTAAAATCATATATGAAATAATTATCGATGCTTCCAAATTTAAATAATAACATGATGGCAGCTAAATAGAAATTAATAAAACAAGTAAACACACCATAAACTAATGCACGAAAAAGAGACAAAGAAGAAATTATTCAAGTATATGAAATAATAAACAAAAGAAAAATAAAAGAACCATAACATTACGCAAAATGAACATTAGAATTTTATTTCAACATGAATTAGAAACACAAGATGCAATGCTCAGAGCTTAATATAGTATTTTTATTTGTTTATTTTCATTACACCGAAAAAATACCACAATTTGACAATTTGAGTACTTAAACAATACAAGTGTTTATTTGTTGAATCTTCCAAATCGGGCTAACCTATTCCTTTTTGTTTAATTTTGTGCCAGCTTACTTCAGGGTGCAGACCTAAGAATGGTTTTTTAAAGCCGCAAACGTCGATTGCGCATGCTTGGTATAATACACGGTTCTACGTAAGCATCACACTGTGACCTCTCTTCAAATTTTGGGTTAGTCAGAAAGATATATGGCGCTGCACACCAGGTCTTGTAGGTAAATTACATCAAATTTAATATATTGATAAAGATATGGATTCAATATCTATCTTATTGCTTTGATTAATGCGGTTTTGAGATCCACTGATACATTATACAGGCTGTTTTATCGGAGTTATCTCCCGTTGCCAGATGGTCTATATGATACGCAAGTTGTTGGAATGCAATTGTAATTCTTCTTTGAAGTCTTTTTTATTGTAAAGTCTAGCGGTATACAATGGTTTAAACATGTGTCTGGCTTAGATAAAACAGTAATTGCATGCTTTTGAATTTTATGTTCTCACTTTGATATTCTCTGAACACTTAAAATGTCGACACTAATCGCTGATTGCATTAAGCTAATGGCAGCTGCTCTCGTGTTTGGTTCCCACGTTGAATGATGACTTTATTCTAATAGAGTTTTACCATTCTAAACCATCTGTATTAACGTTATGGTCGTCAGAAAGTAAGTGATGATGCAACTTAACGTACAATGTTTTATGTGGAAATAAGACCTTCAAACTTAATTTTCTTAGTGTTGTTGGCTGCGTCGCCTACCATTCACGTTAACTGTACATGAGGATCCTGACAGACGTTTAATTTGTGCTCATGCAGGTGGTATAGTTGTAGTGTTTGCTGCATTGAAGAGATCGCCAGTTTTAAAGCCATAGTTGTTGTGTTTTGTATTTTCGATATTGATTATTGTCAAAGTTAATTGACGAAATTAAATAGGAGAACATTGACCCGCAAATCTGGCATTTAAGAACAAACAAACATTGATTTATTTTACTGTCGTAAGTAACTAAATTTTACTAATCTATTTTCGTAAGTATGTTGTACATGTAATTGTTACGATGTTATGTTTATCGAATGCATCTGCTATTCAAATCGTCATGGTGGAAACGTATTTTGAAACAGATTTCTTTGCAATCAAGTGTATTGGAAATAATGTACACGTTTATCCATTGTTTTGATATCCATCCGCTGATATTTTTATTACATGAAAAATGGTTTACAAAAGGTAGGTAATATATGCTGACAGATAAACGTTCATCAAATAATTATACGAATAATGTGGACTTTGCATAGCGCCTAATCTTTAGAAAACTCTTTACAACATCTATAATGATAAAACTACAACAAAGAACCCCCCCCCCCCCGAAAAAAAAAACAAAAAAAAAACAATAAAGAATAATCAGGTAGATGAGTTGCCTTGAAGATAAAGTAATACCGCTGTATCCTCTTTCGTTATATCGTTCATATTCATACTTCCTTTTCGTAAATATATTTTATGTTTTCACCTATTACATGCATGAAGTGACATTTAAGTTAATGGTGCTGTAGAAAATATTCGACTTTGTTTCGGAAAAACCCAACCTTATGACCCAATTTCATTGCCTTATATAGCTGAATCGAAAGTGTCAATACTAGCTATGACAGATTCAGATACTACTATTGCCATAGTAACTACTAAAAACTGGTTAAATGAAATGGAAATGGGGGATTACTGTAAAGGGTACATTAATATTTAGGGAATATTTTTGTGAATCATTCATTCAAAGAATGTCAGGATAATTAAGTAGGATATGAACATAACGATATTAATATAAATTTATGTGCAATAGTTTTGCTTCATAGAACTTTCTTTCTCACATGATCATTTTAATGTCTTTTCTTATATCTCAACAAACAATTTTGAGATGTTTCTGTTTGGTCCATAAATGTGAAAAAGTGTACGTCTGTGATGTCCAAATGTTTCCTTTGTCATGAGCTTTCCATTACCCCGATATTTCAGTCCTGCTCTGCAGGTTTTATAGACTTGAACAAAAAAGGTACGGAAAGTCACATACCACCTTTAATAGTCATTCCTGTGCAGAGACAGTACATACAATTGTAAATAGCTGTAACCAATTGATTTACAAATAAAATACGCATTTGGATAACCACGCATTTCGATAACCACGCATTTCGATACGCATATGCATAACCACGCATTTGGATAATGTTTGACAATTTTTTGCATCTTTACTACTTTCACAGCTCGTGCTGATGTGATATAACTACCCGAAAGTTACTGAAGGAAGAATAAGAAAATAGGAAAATTGGACCTGCTATAAACACGGAAAAATAATTTAGAAAACAAACAATTCCTTGAAAACAAAAGCAAGCAAGCGAAAAGCAAACATCAGAGGTGCGTTAGAATGCAATAGCCTCCTTCTGACCCTTCAATACAGAAGGTAGGCACTGGGCTAAAAAGACTGAAACAAAAAATATGATAAAATGACATTCATATTTTGGATATTTGTATGAATGCACTAACCCAGTGGCATGTATGTTATACTTTAAATGTGCACATTATTAAACGCATATGTATATTATTTACTTATACATAAAATATAACATTTATGAACATACATTACCGCGTACACACGTATTGGAAAACGCTTAACCCCAAACCGAGATATATGGCATAAAAGCCATGCATGAAGAAAGAAAGATACCAGTAAACCAGTGAGAAATATATTGCTAAGCAAACATGTGTATATCGAATGCATGAAAATGTTATATGAATTGAAATACAGTAAAATATTCAACAGCAAATCGTATCATTATTAAAGTAATGTAATATTCTATATTCTAGTTGATCTTTGACAGTGCATATGATTTTGATTTGTCTGAAATATTTTTTGTGGAGTCGATGGGCCGCAATATAGATAAATTAGCAACAAAGAATAAAAGCACAGCATTTTAAACTTAAATATGTTCCAAAGTTTATGGATTGATTTTTACCTATTTTTTGGGAACAAAAGGTTATCTATATTGTACAAGAATTCTAGTCTGAAAAATATATCAATAGTTGAACATTATTTTATCTGTATTGTACATCGTCTGGATCTATCTATCTATCTATCTATCTATCTATCTATCTATCTATCTATCTATCTATCTATCTATCTATCTATCTATCTATCTATCTATCTGCCTGCCTCCCTCTCTGTCTCTCTATTTATCGCTCTCATTCTTTCTTTCTATCTCTCTCTTTCTCTCTCACTTATGTATATTCACAAACATTTGCAATTTAGTTAAGTTTGATACAAAGCACATCGGTGCCCATTGTTTCAACTCTAAAATATAATTTTGTATTTTTTTCTGTTTGAATTTGGTAAGTTACTTCTATAGTTTTATGTTAGCTTATATTTTTCATTTGTATTGATTACATATATTTAGACACACCTATGATTAAGCATGAATAAAGGTTTAAATGAAGACTGCAAATCAATACAAACACATCATGGTTAGTTACTTTGATCATATGGTCTCTGGCGAATATATTGAAACAAGCGAAGAATATTAAACGAAAAAGAAATGACGAATCACAAATAGTTTATTCACACAAAAAACATATTTACAGTTGAACTAAGATATTATCCTCCTTAAATTAGCACCGATAAAATAGTTAGTATCCTTTCTCTGTCTCTGTTTCTGTCTCTGTCTGTTTTTGTCTCTTTCTCCTTTCCGTTGGTAGACGTGTTTGTAAATTGTAGAATTATTCATTTATCTAAACATCGTCGCACCACAGAGGCGGAAGTACACTAAACTTGTCCCCCTCTCCCACCCCCACAGAATTTCGAGCCTGGGACCAACGTTGAATTTGGAGTGACCGGCAACGGACCAGGTAATACATTGCTGTACAATGGAGTTGGATTGCTAATTCGATTTCAAGATGAAATGCGTCTTCTCGGTTTAAACGACTAATTGCATTTTTATTAGCTTGGTAAATTATTGCTGACAAATTTAAGGTCAAAGGTCATATTAAATTTAAGTTTGTTAATATATAATTGATTAAAATGTTATATGTTATATACGAGGTCTTAATTTGTTCTATTCTTTATATTCAGATATCTGTTTATTCCAGCCATTAAATTACATAATTTAATTCTATAAGATTTCAGTCCGGGCAATACCAATGTGGTCTATCATCCCGTAGATAACAATATTAGTTACCACCAACACGTAGACATTAGGCCATTTTATTCGTGTGAACAGTCCTAACAAAAACGAATAGGGCAAAAGGTATCCATACATTAATAATGTATGTAGTGCATGTTAAGAAATATCGAATGGAGTGAATCAAACCAATATCTGTTCAGCTTATACGTTCAGTGAATGCAATTGTATTGCCATTTATTTTCGTATTTCAATGATAACATTGACAGTGTGTGACGCATTTACAATGTAACCTTTTGTTTTGGGAGAAATGGTTGAATTCGGAATTTTTATAATTCGCGCACACGTGTGTGTGTGTGTGTGTTTGGGAGGGGGCGAGATTACGTTCGTATTCTCTTATGAAAAGAGTAATAACATGTTTTGGTGTGGAAGAAATCTAGGCTGCCCGTCTATTAATTTAATTTGGCTGGGAAGGACGAGCTAGGTGAATATGTGGATCGAAGTGGATCTAAGTGTTGGTAAATACAGATAACAAAAAGCGGTCGAGTGATAGAACGAGACAAGTAGCGGAGCGAGAAAATTATAATAAATTAGCTCGAGCTATCCAGAATGCAAGCCGAGGAAACACCAATAGAACCCAAATATACGATAGCAATGGAAGAGATGAGGATCAAAACTGAATCCAAAAGGGGTGAAAATCTGAATGAGCATTTAGATCTACAATATTCGATCTGAAGACAGAGAATCAATATTGATCATCATGCCCGCTTCAACGCCAACGACGAAGTCTATGACTTTTTGATGCAGTTAAAAGTTTAGAGATTAGTCCATCAGCTAAGTAAGAACTAACATACTATCATCGTTTCATCATTCTGACTGATAACTAGGTAGCACGTCTACCATCATATTAATCCGAGCGACGTAGACGACTCAGACACCCGGAAGAAAGAACTACATCGAGAAATCGACTGAAAGCTTCCGAAAACTCTTCAGTGAGTCGCCGATAATAGCCATTGGAATAAATGCGGAATTTCATGCAAACGTGAGTGTACTTTCTGAGGAATGGATCACGTATTAAGTAAGTATCGTTAAGATATAATCGTGTTGTTTGTGGCTCGTGAGTTCTCAACCGTGTCCTATGTTACCAGAGTGTACACTAGAGTCCATCCACCTGGGGTGGTACAGACCAACCCAGCTTCATCAAACCTAGGAAAGCCATTAAAGGGGCACACCAAAGACGGAACGGTCAGAACGGTTAGAGGCTAGGAGCCGGTAATCCTAGTCGTAATCGTTCCCGTGGTCCAGACAAGACCCGGAATGCAAATAAGGGTACCCATTGGGAATAAAATAGATCTCAAGTTTCGCGGCTATAACAAATCATGCCATGTCGTTAAGAATTGTGGAAAGTTTCGTTCGACAACGATTAATGCATTAACGCCGCACATTGTTAAATTGACAGACACAACGGTAGCTAAGGTTAATGGTGAGATGGCAATCGTCCTGTACGATACCGGCTGTAGCTATTTGGCTTTGGTAGACAGTTTGTCATGCCCGGCGTTTATATAGTGTTACGTGCTTAGGCTCGAATAAACAGTAACATAGAAAGAATGAAAATTACAAGCTTGTAAAAACTTAATAAACAATTTATTGAGCACAAATATTTTCCAGAAAAGAAAAATAAACTTACGGTTTTAAGAATCAATTCCAAAATTAATCCAAACATAATTCAAAATATTATCCACTAGGGAAATTGCAAAAGTCCTGGAAATAAAATGTCCAAATAATTCTAAGTTTCCAGCGAAGTATCCAATATGGATGACGATGTCACTTGATGAAGTCAGTTCTTGTTAATAAAATTCTATGAGCACAATTCTTTTCCAGATAAATAACAAAATAAATCCTCTCGAATCCAAACGAATTGAAATAATTTCCAACACAAGGTAACTCAAAACGACACAACTTAATATTTTAACAGCCCAATTTCTACTAAATAGTTCGCTCAAAAACATAATTTATATACCTATTTTTACGTAAACAAGAAAGGGGTCACGTGATCTTCTAGAATCTTTTAGAACAAATTTACGTTCAATAAATCACGAACGCACCGTATGACCCAACTAATAAAAGATGTTTATAACATAGCTCCATAATGTCCTTGGAACCAACCAATCATTTTGAAAGCTTGTTTACAACTCTGAAGCCAGGTCAGAAATGAGGTCAACACCAGGTGTTTATTTGTAAAGTACAGGTCATCTCCATTTTCAAAAAATAATATCTCCCAATGAATGAATCTTACTTGAAATGTCAAATTTGAATCTGACAAACACAAATAAAAATAATTGACATAAATCTAATATACGTAACAATAGGCAAAATGGTTAAAGCCCAGTTTGCTAACACGACTAAAGATTTACTCCCTGTGGTTAACATTGACCTAGTCTAGCCGTGTGCGAAAGGTCGAATGAAAGCAGCATGTTTGTCAGGATATCGTACTGCGTGATGCTTGGGTGGCGATTGGTGTTGCCACAACATAACACTGTGACGTGCACACATGTGAAAAATGTAGGGTGTATTGAGACGAGAGCTATGCATCAAACGTCAGGATCATTTCCACGGAAACTCACGACATCACTTATAGAGAATTTGTTATCTGGCGATTTGGGAAAATCTCAACAGCAAGATTTGTCTCTCAACAAGGTGCATATGTATGCAGACTACGAATTTGCTAGAAGATATTTATTATTATTTAATAGGCGAAATGAATTTTGCGTTTAAACGAGATGCTCCAGGAATTACCGGATATGCTTAGACATAATATTAGTCCGAGACCTAAACAATTTGAAGTGCTTTGATTGGCACACGTGGGTCTAATTGGAAGCCTAATTAAACAAATGAAACTGATGACACGATACTTTTTTTGCCATGTATGATTTAGGAAACTAATCTACATAGGCAACATCCTCAGCGAAGACATCTTAACCCCAGGTAATTTAAAATCTATAAACTTAACGACACGGTATGACTCACGTCTAAGACGGAAATTCGAACTTTCGTATGATTGGAAGGATATTATTGTTTCTATGTTGCTAAAGTTAGCACTCTTGCTAGCACTGTGACATACTTGACACTGAAAATGGCTCCGACATAAGGTATATGACCGGACCCTTTTGAGCAAGCGTTTCAAAGGTTAAAGGACAGGCTGACGTAAGACGAAGTAATAAAATTATCGAACATTACAAAGGACTTTTGACAGAGGTTTTGGGGCACTGTTACTGCAAGAATATGATGGAAATTTATATTCGAATAGCTCTGGTAGTATGAACATGCTCACTGCATAACTCAGCTATACGGTATCTGAGAAAGAATGCATGGTACACGATTCTGAGCATTCAAAATTTCAACGTTACTTTTATAGAGGAAAATTTATTTTTGGAAACGGAACACCATTCAGACATTATTGATTTAGGAGTACCATGCACAAGTTTGGTATATTAAGGGGTAGAGAGAATGTATAGGCTGATTGATAAAGTACACAAGGGGAGTTTAAGGTGAAGGGTTCTCTTTTTGACGTTTAGATGGTAACTTGGGATACAGATAGCAGAGATAAATGTCCCGGATTATATTCTTCATGGGGGTGCGGGCCTATGTAACAGTGTTAATTTTGTAATATGTTAAGTAGAGGCCGACCGAAACTAAATTTCGAGTTTCGGCCGAAAACGAATCCAGACCGAAAGTTATACACTGACTTTCGGCCGAAACCGAAAAGTTAACTACACCTTCGGCCGAAACCGAACCCGAAAGATAAACCGAAGTTGCCGAACACAAGATTTATTAAATAGGCCTGGGTCATGATGCAATGCTACACTAATTAAAAACGAATCTAGAAGTAATCATTCAGAGCCTGCAGTAAGAGGACTGCCGCTAAATATCAGACTGCCTAGCGCCGACTGACCGGCCGACAAGCAGATTAATAGACGTAGTACTAGCGTTGCATTCTGAAAGTTAAAATAAATCTTCGGCTGATGACCGAAAGACAATATCAGTTTCGGACGAAATCGAAAGCAAACCGAAAGCTGACTTTATGGCTTCGACCGAAACAGAAACTATGCCGAAAGAGGCAATTTGGCAACTTTCGGCGCCGAAACCGAAACCGAATTTCGGTAGGCCTCTAATGTTAAGGCAACACATAATTTAGTGAAAGTTGCAGGGTATAGGTATTGTTAGAGGGTGTTTTTATAATCCATGTTGAGGACGTGATTGATTTATAAGTATCGTCCATTCGATAACGCTCAGACAAATTTGAGAAGCAAGGTGAATTTGTGTCTAAGTACTGGAAACGTAACAGAGCTGAAATGATGATGAGACATTTTTTTATCAGTTGAAATAATTGTTATAAGATGAAACGTTCCACAAAATATGGTATTAGGGACGCGCAGAAAAATGAATAGCTAATCAAACCTGGATGGGCAGATGTCTATTTTTGGTGGCTGCATGAATTTAATCCTGATTACCTAATTTAAAAAGGGCTTGGTATTTCCCAGTCGAAATTCAATGTTTAGCGACATTACTCAGTCTAATTTATTTTGCTGCGGAAGAAGTCGTGTTGATTCAGTGATTAGTAGGATGTACGTTCTCGTTAAGACTGTCCAAAGATCGGGTGTCTGGAAGATTTAAGGACACGGAACTTTAAACGTAGAGAGAGTATCGAAAAAAAAGACTGTGTCAATATCATGCAATTTGTCATTTTTTACGAGTTGGTATATATTCGTTTGAATCTGTTTGTTTAAATTCATGCACCAATGTTCCTTTGATATGAGTTCGGAAGATAATTGTGTGCATTCTTTAGTCTTGAATATTGTACGACTCATTTAAGCTAAGAGTTTCATAAAATATTCCCTTGGCAAGAATCTTTAGGTAATTGTACGAATTTATTAGGCAAATATAATGCGAATCATGCATGCTATGAATTAATATTACTATGTCTGTAAATGCTATACCAATACATTGTTATTAGTTAGAAATTGTTTAAGTTTAGACACAAAGTGAATTTTATTAGTACATTAGTATAATTAAGACGTGAATTCTTTTATCCACGAATCCATTTTATTAACATTTAGCGTATCTACTGTTAGACACTTAGTCAAGTTAGTGTTTTATAGGCATTGTCATGGTGTATTGGCTTATTTAAAAGTCTTGTATTATGTTATGGATCAGTTATAAGCACTAACATGCCCGTAAGGTAGAGTCCTTAATTATAGGTACTAATGTCTGGGTGTCAGCTGACCCATATTAGCATTTGTCTTTGTTGAATTACAATAAGATAATATCTGACGGAACGAAAGAGTTGCCAATGTTAGATATTTGAAGTAAAGGCCCGACAAATATTAGGTTGCATATGAGAGAGAGAGAGAGAGAGAGAGAGAGAGAGAGAGAGAGAGAGAGAGAGAGAGAGAGAGAGAGAGAGAGAGAGAGAGAGAGAGAGAGACGGAGTGGAAGGATGAGGGGGAAAGTGGGAGGAAAAACAGGACTCTAACCTCTTACTAACATTGCATTTAGTGGGACCGGTAATTAACCAGATCATGTAGGACAACTGGGTTCAATTTATGAATGAATGAATGTTAAATTAGAGTGAACCGGCCTCGAAGGGTCCTTATTCACTGTTTAATCTTTCAAAAGAAAGTTATTTAATTTTTCCCGTGGGGTAAGGAATGGTGCCACATCCCCACGGGCGTTTATGCACACACAGTGTGCGATTTAATTTGATCGTCATGTCGCGCCCCTATTGAGGGACTATCGACATGAATGTAGGACCTGGGTGAGTGGGAATGGATCAAGCACGCACTCAACCCTATCAACCAGTCGGAAGCATGACACTTTCTTATCGGTTCAACTGAACGGCTAAAGGCACACTTTGTTTATAAAGTGCATCCTTCAAATGTCATGTTTCATTTTCATTCGTTTATATAATGGATACAATTGTTGTATTTTACATACAAGGGCTCGTGTTTTACTATTCTATATCTATAATTCGTATATGCTTCACCTAAAAAATTTTTAAAAAAATGTGTGTACGACTTTGGTTTAATTTATGAGGACATTTCGGTGCATAGACAACGATGTTAGAAATTGTATACTCTATATCAGGTCAAGGAAGGATTATGGCTACATTGTTTGAAAGGAATGGATGGGTGTTTGAGAGTAACACAAGGAAACCAATTACCGGACCTGGTGGCAAGTGGTGACACACTAACCACAAATCCACCGCGGCTCCTCTGCAGTGAAACGAATGACCAATACATTTAATTTAATTCACCCTCTATCAATTATTAAAACAGCTCAGAGTGAAACCTGTCTGCCGTAATCAGATCTGACTTGTCAAATACACATCAACTTTAATTCAGGTACTCAAGAAAGCAATTTCCGCACAGATGTTATCGAGATTAAAGGCATATGATTCGAGAGTCTAAAAAGTGTTTCATTGCGTTCTGTAAAATCTGAGACAGAATAGAACAATTCTTTCTCAAATTGTACTGTATACTGCTGTGTTAAATAATCGATTCCACGTGTTTGGTCTCATGCTATGTTACACTCCATTTTCCAAACATAAGTTGATTTAGTGATAGATTCAATTAACAATGATGAATATTGACTTTTGGCATGTTCCAAAAATATTTATTTAGCCGAGACTTGGATTTTGACGAAATTCCTCATTTTGAATCATTCTCGTACTTACAGGATTGGGATTCAAATGCAATTTACTTTTGCTTTGTTTTGACTCCTTAACTTTTTCTTTACAATTGTGAAGGAATACAGGATAGCAGTGTTAAAGATCTGTATAAGAAGAATCATAATTAAGATGTAACTTAATCCGAGACCTTTATCATTAATGGATTATATGATGGCTTGGTATTGAATTCGAGTCATATAGGTATTGAATTCGAATCTTATAGGTATTGCATTCGAGTCATATAGGTATTGAATTCGAGTTATATAGGTATTAAATTCGCGTCTTATAGGTATTGAATTCGAGTCTTATATTAACTGAATGCTAATCATGTATGTATTGAATGCGAATCATATTAGTATTGAATTCGAGTCATATAGGTATTGAATTCGAGTCTTATAGGTATTGAATTCGAGTCTTATATTAGCTGAATGCAAATCATGTATATATTGAATGCGAGTCATATTAGTATTAAATGCGAGTTATATAGGTATTGAATTATATTAATATATGTATTTCATTCCAGTCATATAAGTACTGAGTGCGAGTCATATAGGTATTGAGTGCACGTCATATAGGTATTGATTTCGAGCCATGTAGAAATTGAATGCAAATCATGTAGGTATTGAATACGAGTCAAATATGTATTGAGTGTGAGCCATATAGGTATCGAATGAGTCATACAGGTATTGAATGTGAGTCATATAGGTATTGAATTCTATTCATATAGGTATTGAGTGCGAGTCATACATTTTGAGTGCACGTCATATAGGTATTGGTTTCGAGTCATGCAGGAATTGAATGCGAATCGTACTTGTATTGAATACAAATTATATATGTATTGAATTATATTCATAGAGGTATTTAATTAGAGTCATATATGTATTGAGTGCGATTCATATATTTATTGAGTGCGAGTCATATAGGTATTGAGTGCAAGTCATATAGGTGTTGAATGAGTCATATATATATATATATATATATATATATATATATATATATATATATATATATATATATATATATTTAATTATAGTCATATAGGTATTGAGTGAGAATGGTATAGGTATGTATTGAATAAGTCATTAGGTATTGAATGCAGGTCATATATGTACTGAATGCGGGTCATATAAGTACAGATTTTAAGTCATATGTAATTCATATACGTGCTTAATGGAATCATACAAATGTTGAATGAGAGAATAGATGTACATGTTCTTTAGCATACAAAATGGTTACATTTCTCCTTTTATTTTTAAAGTAAACAAGTTACTGATTTACAGTTCCAGCAAGACATGTCTTCGAAATGTTCATCTTTGTCATTTACAGTTCCAGCAAGACATGTCTTCAAAATGTTCATCTTTGCCTATGTAGTTTCTCATGCTAATTTTCCATGGCAACGTAGTAACAAATTAGGGGTCAGGAGCAGAAGCTAAATTTGAAATATTAATGACTTTATTCCCATTTATATTAATGCTCCTTCCAAATAGAATTTGAAGAAAGCAGTCCCATAAAATACAATGTTTCAACTGTTGTACTTTCCTATCCCCAAACAAGTATCAAAATAATTTTTTCTTTTAAGGTTATAAAGATTTTCCAGCCTGTTTCAAATACTATTGGGATATATTTAAATGTCATTATATTCAGTACAGAATAGACAATTATTCACGTGAATCTTGAATGAATGGAAGATCGCATGGAAACCATTGACGGCTTATGAAACAAACGAAATTACATTTCTTCAGGACGCTGTCATTCACAAACATATTGTCACTGACTGGTATCGCAAATTTCATCCTTCAAGTTGGAGAAATCACCAGAACCTGCTCAAACTGCAGCTATTAACCTCTTGAAAGCAGAAAGCATTAAATTAAATAGCCGTACACGAAATTTGTACTCTCTTTGAAACCTAGCTACAGTTTTTCTTGTTTTTGTTGTAGATGTGCATGTTGTGTGTAAAAAGGTACCCATTTGTTTTTTTTTGTGTACATTAGTTACAGAGGCATGATGAAATTTGTACGATTTTGTTTTACCAAAAGTACACATGAGCTCTTCTGTCTGTCATCCATGGATAAGCTTTTTTTTTAAAAAGTTAAATGTTATGAAACGCAAGGATGTTGTTGTTGTTATTGTTGTTGTTGTTGTTGTTGTAGGTTTAATGCCATTTTCAGCACATTTTAATGCCATTTTCAGCACAAGATAGACTATATACATGGCGGCCTTTATTAATGGTAGAGGAGCAACCCGGAAAACCCCGGAAAGAACCACCGACCCACGAGAAGCTACCGACAAGCTTTCTCACATACCCACATTGGCTGAATATGAGACTCTAACCCACGCAGACAGAGCTGAGATGGCAGTGATCCGTAACGGACAATGCTTTATACCAATAGGCCACTCAGGGCCCCTGAAACTTGGCTGTAAGACCAAATCAGATAAATGAGTCATCAGTCGTTTCATATGTGAATTGGTTGTGTTGTTGCTCTGGGTTTCATATTTTCCTCGGCTCAGGACCAAGATACCCAATCGACTGTCATACTTTGAAGTAATGCATCAGCAAGAAAATGAAGACGACTTAGAATATTTAAGGATTCAAACTGTTATTTACAAAGGTGCGTGGATATTTACTTACGGTTTTGCTAAATATATTCTCTAGCGCTTTCTGTAATTCTTTCAAACCATGGTACAGGCAATTAAAATAATACGTTACGTTGTTCATTTACTGCATGCAATATTAAGGAATGTTCTCCATTTTTCTAAGATCTAGGATACAGTAGTAATGTAAAGGTATCGTTACAATTATGCTCTGAAAACATTTAAAATGCAATACATTCAACAAGCTTGATGGCTAGTTTGATGGAGTTCCATGCCACAGACTCCTTACCAACAAATTTGCCCAAAGACAGCGATAAGCCGGATCCTCAATGGTTGTAATGGAAGCGACCTCATGTTTACGTGATTAGTTTGCTTTTATTGAGAAGTCTAGAAATGGTGACATATTTTGTTGTTTTCATGCGGTTGTATTGGAAGTGTTCTCGTGTTAGCCTTTTGGTGCTTCTATGGTTATAGACTGAAAGCCGCTTTTGCCCACGCTAAATTAAGTCCTAACTATATTAAATTCCCTTGCGTGGCTTAATTCTCATTATTGACTTAATACGGTAGACTGCCGAAAATATTTTTTTAATTTAAATATCTCGGCATTAAATTTACCAATCCTTAAAACGCAACATAATCTAAGACTAAGTCGATTGTAAGTTCTGATATTTTATTAGATCTTCATGGATAATATTTGTAAAATTCCTTAAGAAAAAATTCAAATTTTAAGTTGCCAATAAGGCTGCAGGCAATCTGAGATTATGTAGGATTTCTAGGAGCTTTATTTCGAAATAACGAAATAATTAGCATTTGCTCGTGTTACTGAATGACAGTAACTCCAACTGTTTTCTATCATAGTCTTTTGTACAATATAATTATTTTCAAATTTTATTTTCATTGTTCATGTTCCACAATGATTAATAAGATGAACTATTATCAAGGCATCATAAAGATATTGTCGTGACGGAAATGTGTCCTCACGTTGATGACTCCTATAAAAAGGAGGTTTAGGTAAAGTCACAACTTGTTCTTTGTAATTGATCTAATATTTTGCAGAGAGCATAATGCGATTTGTAGCTTCCAAATCTAATACTCAAGACCAATGTAATTTCTTTTGGGATGTTCGTCAGAAAAGAGCGATGATATTTTTACCAAGTAGGAGCAAGTATGGACTGGCGAGTTGGTGGACGCATTAATTACATTATGAAATGAGGGTCCGATTTCATCCAAGATTAAATAGCTAATTTATGCTTTTGTCTAGTATTTACCATATACAGCAAAGGTAATATATAAGTGTATCGTTTCTGACATTGTTGATGCTCTTTATGTTGCAGTTGTTATTACCGTTATCTTTGTCATTCTGTTCCAGCTTTTGCCTCTGACAATGTTTTCTTGACATAATTATATTTTCCCGCCATGAGACTGTATCGCTAAATTGGTTCTGCAGCGATATATTGTTCTAATTTCAAATGGCAAAAATAGATGACAGTGAGCATTCTTCGTTTACGTAAGTGAATTTGATTTTGAATTTGATTTGGATGAGTAGGCGATATACATCAGTCTGTAGAGAACGTGGTAAAGCACATTTTGATTTACCCATTATCGTAATCTCTGCAGTAGAACGTGTAATCTGATTAGACATGCCAACAAATCAGGACGGAAACTCATGTTTCGATGGCGTCTATTTCTGCAAAGATTTTGTCGTCATGTTAAAATGTCGACATTTAAAATACTTCAACTATCTCGCTGCGCTCGAAAGGATTAGAAAACCGCTATTAGCAGAAAAATAATCCAGGCTTTCGCGTCTTAAAAAAGGGTAAGCTTTGTGTCAGTTTGATGTTTCTATTGACTCTCGTAACAAAACTTATATTGATCTTGCTCTCAGACAACATATTCAGTGAGTATTTCTTATAAATAAATAAAACCCTTAATTGCTTACATTTCAAGCATCTGAAAAATTCCTCAAGTTAAGTAGGTAATAGTCAGAATAGAAATTAATCGTTAATTTGTGGGCTTCTATATATATATATATATATATATATATATATATATATATATATATATATATATATATATATATATATATATATTAAGCATAATGAGGATTAAACAGAAGAAAAGAGAACATTTACAAATTAAATGAAACCTGGAATTGATACTTTCTTTAGAGATACCTTATTAATGGTAAGTATAAAACATTATTGCGGCTTCTTTTAAAGGATGTGTATGATCATTGGATCATCTTCGACCATTTTCAGCATTTATGGTGTTTCATCATGATAATGATTGTGGATGATAACTTGACTGGGCTGTCCAAAATGACGGTAACTTTGATTCTGCAATATTTTGGTAACAAAGGCAAAATTCATTTCTGAAGCAGATATATGTGTATGCAAATACTGTTCTTAGTCTCCCTCCTTTTGTGACTATATTTTCAACGAACAAGGTTATTTTGAATTATTTTTATTGTCACGGAAACAATACCGCGTGCAATCGAGTACATACAACAGTTGCAGTTAGTTATTTCTCAAGGAAATGAACGGATAGAGTTGATTTGTAAAAAATAAAACTTAGGTTGAAACCGGAACTAAGGAGGAAAAAAATGTATTATCTGTGATTTACGGCAATAAAGGGCTTATAGATAAATTAAAAGAAAACTTTATCTCACGAGTATAAAATTTAAACAAATGAACACGTTACATAGGTTTTGGTTTCAAAATTTCTTTTCCTACTGTAATGTACTAGTGCTGCACCAAACTTTTCTGTCTGAATAATTTATATCTGCTCACACTTCAACAAATCATAGGCTAATTCGTAGAAAGTAAAATACACGTATAAGGCAGTTTAACACGCATTTGTTTTTGTTTAAAAAGTCTCTCCATAATAGCTTCTTTCCATAACACATTCATGTGGATTTATTTTATTAAATAGGGATTGAAAACTACTTTCAGTATAAGGCCTCATGACCTTTGACCTATAACCATTAAAACCAGAGCCACATAAACTTCTATATTTCGTGTGAGGCCACTGGCCTTTAAACGGTGAATATTACTCTTGACGTGGTCATAGAACACTGGCCTAACGTTAGGTCCCCGACATTTAAGTAAATTCTTATAAAAGGGTAAACCCCATTCCCACAAACATAAATTCTGTAAAGATTATCATCTATTCATCAAATCGTATATTATTGCAGATGAACTAAATGATTGTTCGGTAAATTGATCATAGGCTTCAGATTGAACCCTCTCCCCTACATCACTACTAAGAAACAGCTAACCTTACCTGTTCTGCTATTTTGGTAAAAACTTTATGCCACAGGAACTATATTTAGTAAGGAAAATGACTAGTACACGACCCCTACGCGTTTTACCAATCATCCTGTTTAAGCTACCATAGTTTTAGTACCCATTTTATGCCTTTTTGCCAACTTTAGACAGCATAATTTCCCTTTTAGAAATATTTTCAACACATTAAGGAAAGACTTATATCCTTAAACTCTGCTAAAACCCTATACTATTAACGTGTAAAAGCCACATTCGATTTAAAGACAATTTCCTCATTGGTGTATAAATTTTTAATAAATGCTTACAATCAGAAAACAAATATAGACTATGCTAAAGACAGTGTAAATAAGTTTTAATTACTTAACCATTCTGCATCATTATAATATTTTTTAAAATCATTATGTCAGAGTAATGCCTTATATATATCTATGAAGTAATGCTTATAAGAAGAACAACGTGAAGCTGTAAATTATTCAAATGGTGCATAATGTTCGAATTTGAATTGAAAAATATACGAAGTAAAAATTGAACATACAATGCATTATCTAGGAACAGACTGAAATAAAAGAGTTATCATAACCTGTTAAAGAATCCATATCTAATAATACCACCCCACCCCCACCCGTAAAAGGAACACGTATGTATATATATATATATATATATATATATATATATATATATATATATATATATATATATATATATATATTTATATATATATATATATATATATATATATATATATATATATATATATAGATAAATAGATAGATAATGTCACACTTGTTTTTATCACTTTTGTGGTCATATTCACATATATATATATATATATATATATATATATATATATATATATATATATATATATATATATATATATATATACTTAGTTATATGAATATGACCACTAAAAGAGATTTAACGAGTGTGACGATATACAAGTAAAATAAAATGCCGCCGCAAATATGTTTTGCAAAATATTATATAAAATAAAACTTGATTTAGATGAAACAAATTCGGTCACTTCAAGCAACGAGCTTAGAAAAGACAAGAGACTTAATAAAGTACAAAATATTACATTAGCACAGGAATATAACGACATGGTATTTTATATCATACGACTATTTTGCTTTTATTCAGACTATAGTGAAATAATTAATTGCTAACTAAAGCAAGCAGTGATACTAGTTTTAACTAAATTAAGGTATTTAAAAATCAGCGATGACAGGACAGATAGAGAAACAGACATGAAATATGTCCTCAAATTGTTAAATCATGCTTACAATTCACACCTATGTAATGAGGAACGTTATAATATGCGTCGCGACAAGGGTTTCGTCGAGGCCCTCTGGTGTCATGGATAATATTTTGCTACACGTCCGGGCCCTTTATTTGTGGTATCAATGCTAATATCTTGTCCCACATCCGGGCTCTTTCTTTTGTGACATAGATACTATCTAGCGACACATGTGTTTAAATGACTGAATTTACTTTACTTGAGGGTTAATGCAACTACAATGATAAGTTTGACTGACAAAAGGTTAAAGAAAAGCATACTAATTATAAGGCAAAGAATTTCTTTGGACTGATCTGTTATTATAGTGGCCCATCAATGAATATTTAACACCGAATGAGGCATTGAATAAATCTTCTTGAATGTGAAACCTTAATGGTTCATTCCAAGTATGACTGAGCAACAATTAGCATTTATTTTACAAATGATTGCTCAAAGACGGTTGATGATATAGATTGCTTAGCAACGAAAACGTTGTAAACGCTCGTTTTGAATGAAGTATACATGTGATCACAAAGCACTCATCGCGTATAATGCCTACACAATCTGGTGTCGTTTATGACCAAACAGAAATAAGACAGTGTTTCTTACATAAAATCATACTTAAACAACAACGATACTGTGTGCCACTACAACATAAATGTAAATCTTTTATCTGATTCTCATAGTCAAACAACGACAAATGTATGTATTCTATCTGGTTTTGTTATCCATCTTAGCTTTAAAAATTCAGCTAAAACAAAACATATCGTAGAAAGAAATCCACAGGTAAATTGAAGCCAGTGCCAGATGTTCTAACCCATTCCAGTGGAACCATCTTTGGAAACTGCTGCTGATTGTCATCTTTGTCACAAAAGCTCAATAAATCTAGATATTTGTATCACTAGTGCTAGGAAGCAATTAATGTAGATGGGTCTGTCAAATCGTTCTTGAAACAACTTCAAACATTCAATGGTTGAATTGCATTTTCATTTAAAAAATCTTCTAATTATGGAAATTCAACAAGTCGCATCATGTCTGTGTAAGTAGGATATGTCTTCATAAAATATTGTATGCAACATACTTAGGTTCAAAACCTGCTTGACAGCTGTGTTACTACTCTATGCTTCTAAAATAGATAACTAAATAATGAAAATCAAAACGTTTTGTAAAATTAAATAGATATTTAATTTACTTAGAATACAGGGGAGGGGAATTATTTAAAACAAACTTTCAGTATTGCAAATTAAAGCCAAATACGGTTCTTAACGTTCTGTTATACGAATAGCTGTATTAGGTTTTAACTTAGTACCATGTGGCATTCTAATAAATTAAGACATTAAAAGTGTTGATATGCCTGTAGTCTACAATGTGCTAATGTGTTAATTACCTGGACGTTGATTATGTTATAATAGTCTTTTGGTGTATCACAATATTCACTATAATTCCAAATTATCATTTTAGGTAATGAATTCCAATGAATAGATAAAACCACTTAACTTTAAAACAGAACACAAGAACAATAAAACTGATTCTGCTTCAGATGTTAAAGCAAGACTGGATAATCACATTTAAAATAAGTATATACCTCCATACTTGACCTATGTCGCAATTTCTGAAAATGCTCTGTCAACAGAAAATGTCCATTTTTGGAAGTTTCTAAGGTCATGACTGCAATCCTTAACTTAAATTCAAATAAACATGCTTACTACTAAATTCATTTGAATATTAAAATCTGCAATAGAGAAATGTTCACTATGTATTATATTGTTTACAAAGTAAATGCAATCGGTCTGGTATCGAGTTGATTTTGGACAAGGTCAGGTACAAAATACAGATGTATATACTATATAGCCATTAGGAAAAGATAGCAAATAATACAAATTAAAAAAACAAAACAACAACTACCATTATAAGCCAATATTGTTGAGATAGGAACAAGCATGAACATTTCCATAACTTCAACTAATATTTAATGTACTGGAAACAATGGAATATTCAGTGACTATTTCGGACGAAGTTGCATCTAGCATTCTTTTGTGTCAATTTCAGAGTTTGTCTCAGAAGAAGGTGCTGTTGGCAGAGCTTTTAGTTCCAATACATTATAAATAAATGCACACCTTTCCTTTTTCAGTACTATATTATAACCTTAGTCACAGACAGGATTAAACATGTATCAAAAAGAAATATTCTACTGTAAGCATAGATGGGTTTCGTACGCTCTAGTATTGTTGCTTTTGAAACATATTTACATGAATGCATTGTATAGTTCAGTATTATTTATTGTTTTTGAAGTATCAAATTTATTTCTTGCTTTGACAAATTGATTTTATTTATTCCTTTTGACATATCTATTTTATTTAATGCTGTTTTGACACGTCGCTGTTATGTATTGATTTTGACATATCAACATTACATTCTGACATTGAAACATAGATTGAAATTACATGTATATTTATATACTTGTTTATCTGTAAAAACAAAATATATACAATTCGTCTACATTTTAAACTAAAATATTTTTAAATGTTTGCGATGTTATTAATGGTGGTCTATGGTCATGGGCAAATGCTATGAATATATGCGTATTAATGTTGTATACTGGGTTACTGTTCTAATTGTTTTCCAAGCGCCTACTATTAGAGCTAAAGCTTCAGCCCCTGAGGGTAGTATATTTGTAAACGTAACCACCCACCTTTTCTTTTGCCGAATTTGCTCTACGATCCGCATTGGAAATTTTTATTGGCATGGATCGATTTCCGTTTGGATACATAACCTTAAACCCTCATAAGTAAATAAAGTTGGCTACTTGGAACGTTTTACTATATGTTACCACTGTCCTTCTAATGGTCAACATTAGTTACTGAGTTGTTTATCGATTTTCTCGATTGGAAATGCGTAAGCCTACTAGCTATGGAAGGAAGTTACTAACACTGTCATTAATGAACTATAGAAATGAGGTATTGACACCGTCATACCAGACAGGAAGAACTTATATCATGCCATAAATACTATAGAAATGAGGTATTGACACCGTCATACCAGACAGGAAGAACTTATATCATGCCATAAATACTAAAGAAATGAGGTATTGACACCGTCATACCAGACAGGAAGAACTTATATCATGCCATAAATACTATAGAAATGAGGTATTGACACCGTCATACCAGACAGGAAGAACTTATATCATGCCATAAATACTATAGAAATGAGGTATTGACACCGTCATACCAGACAGGAAGAACTTATATCATGCCATAAATACTATAGAAATGAGGTATTGACACCGTCATACCAGACAGGAAGAACTTATATCATGCCATAAATACTATAGAAATGAGGTATTGACACCGTCATACCAGACAGGAAGAACTTATATCATGCCATAAATACTATAGAACTGAGGTATTGACACCGTCATACCAGACAGGAAGAACTTATATCATGCCATAAATACTATAGAACTGAGGTATTGACACCGTCATACCAGACAGGAAGAACTTATATCATGCCATAAATACTATAGAAATGAGGTATTGACACCGTCATACCAGACAGGAAGAACTTATATCATGCCATAAATACTATAGAACTGAGGTATTGACACCGTCATACCAGACAGGAAGAACTTATATTATGCCATAAATACAATAGAAATGAGGTATTGACACCGTCATACCAGACAGGAAGAACTTATATCATGCCATAAATACAATCTAGGGGCCATGCGATTAAGTAAAATCTCCAATGCTGTTTACTAGAATTACCCCCCCCCCACAGCTCGTAGGGAAAGAAAATACACTACAAAGATGGGAAGAACAAAAGCATCTTCAAGGAAAAAACATCCGTCAGAGATTATGTAATTGATCTATTTCCCCAAGTGGAAATCAACGTAGCAACTCTTGGTATTCCAACTCTGACGTAAAAGCAATAATCCTTCTGTTCAACAGCAAAGCCCTTTAAACAAGACCTATCCCAGCAGAAAACAACAAAACCGGAAGGCTAGTACAAAAAGGGAATTCTTCTAGTTAATGATGGATCACGTCAGTGTAGTACATGATTACAAGGATGCATTCATCGTGCAAAGGCAGAAGCGGATGCGAAACATCAGTCCTGTAACAAATGATCAGGAAATTCTATTTCTGTCAATAGCCAGCAGAATCCTTGGCGGAATCCTGTTGAATCAATGGATGCTGTCTACGCGTCAGTGTTGCTTCATGAAAGGCTGAGAAACCACATACTCTGAACTGAAGGAGACATTATATTTCAAGATCACAACACCAACAGCCTTTGATGTAATCAGTTGTGATGGTCTGTATAATATCTTGGTATAATTTGGTTTTACTGAGAAATATATCGCAAGGGCTCCGCAATTCCATTACAGATCTCTCATATTCTCTATCACCAATGCAATCAAGCGAGGCTGTATGTTGCACTGACATTTGTCAGTAAAATGTTCTCTGCCATGTCTACAAATACACTAGTGAAGTTATGGAAAGTAACACTTTGTGATCATTTAATTGTCAAAGACTGTTCTCAGAATGCTGTACCGGAGTTTAATATTCAACAGAGTATGGATATTTTCTCTTACTTTTGTGAACACTTTGGCGACACATTCAGTATCAAGAAGTCAAAGAAGATGCACTAATTAGCACCAACCGATTGGAACTTGACTGGGTGTGGATGTGTGTAGTGCCAGTCCTATCCACCCTATAGGCTACCATTTCCCTTGATAGTTACTTTTTAGTAATTCAGGGGAACGCCTAACAAAGACTGAAATGTGGTGCAATTAAGCACTCAAACCCTAAGGGGAGGGAGTGCATCCTTCCCCTCCCCGAAGGAACTAAATGGACACCGATATGGTGTCTATAAAAGCTGCACAAATGTCTCTAGTAGACGGCTGCAGCTATAAAACAAACAAACAGGTCGGTCGGATTAGCACCACCAAAGCTCGACTCGAATGGCCACACTCGATCCACCTAGGCATTTGACAAGATCACCTATTTCAGCCATTTACACTCACGTACAGTCTGCATAGTTGAGACAACAAATGCTATTATGGATTTTGGTAGACTTTACACATTTTAGTGATAATGCAGGAAGCTCACCATGAACCCAATAAAAAGTCTTTATAAACTTTAACATTGATCCTGCGATGTGGAGAGAACATGCAACAGGATTGTTCCAACATGCACATCTTCATCCACACGGGACATAGAAATTATGTGTTTTGTAGAATTGAAAAGGCAGTTCAGAAATGCGTGCAAGTTTTCTTTATCAAGACTCCATAGTAGCATTTCCTGTCTAATTTGACACAGACGGTTCAAAACACAAATCAGTCATTAATGTGTTTACAGAAACAAAACTAGTTAGTAATGTCATAGTCATCTTTGAATTTGAAGGATAAACAACACACACATTGTAATATTATAATACAACGTTTTTTTATCTTGGTATGGCACTGGTGTATATTAATTGATTCTCTGTCAGTCAATAATGCACTGCTTGCAAATAACACTTATTGCACGTCAAACGATTAAAATATTTTGATGCAAGACAAACTTGCAATAGTTAATAAAAAGCAAAGTAACAAAACAAAAACAAAAATAAGTTGTCCCACTAATCTTTGCATTACAATTTAACACGCACAAGAAATGTGTTAGTTCTTGTATATTTTATTGATAGAATGCATATCTAGTATTTCTGTTTTAACACAAAGCAGTAACTTACAATCAATAAAGTGTTTTGTGCACCAAATCTTTATTGATTTTTTTTTACCGGGGTTCATTTATGTGTCTTAGTAAACTCTTTCATCGCATAACACACGTTTGGAATGTAATCCAGAGCTCTAGCCGATACTGATGTAGACGAGTTCAACGAGTCTCAAACAGACAAAAAAGAACGCGATATTTTAAATGTCATCAACAGATGTTAGAGACAGATTAATTGAAAATACCATCATTTAAACAGCGAATACTTATTATATTAGTAAATACAATAGGTTAGACAATGATTAGTACTCTCTAGAGTCTACATCAATATGTCAGAGGCGTACTAATTTATAAGTCAGTCAAAACAATACATTTCGGAAAACTACGAGCCTCAGTCAATAAGCCAATACGATTAAAAAGTTATATTTCCGCTGGCTACATCGTCTGGCTCACAACAGCTGCTTTACATTTCCACCGTTCTACTATTTTGATTCAGTGTTAGACGATCGATACAAGACACATCGGTCAAAGCTGGAGTCCCTGCAACAGAACGCATGCATGTGACAGGGTAGAAACATATGTCATCTTCAGCCGATAATAAGAACATACTTATATATGCTATTATTTATGCACACTGACTTTCCTCACAATATACCTTCGATAGGTATACAAAATCCGAATTACATGATTCATGTCATTCGTTCCACAGACTTCAGACTTCAGACACACTGCAAAATTGTACCGTAATTTTGATTACATTTCCAATGAAGTCATATTCTACTGCTATCGTTACGGAAAGAGGCAAAGGGTCGCCAGACATCGTTGTATTGGGATGTAATCCAGAGAAAAGTAGATCATATCACGCTGAAACGTCATTGGGTTTATACATTGAAACATTACTATTTTGAAAAAAAGCAATGTTCATTACCATATACAACACAACACAGAATTGTTTTTCATATGAAACGACAAGTGTTTTGTATATCTCTATCATGTATATTGTTTTATAATAATTGTTATACGAGTCATTTATTAATGGCGTTTGTAAGTCTAAGATCCAATAAACAGATCATGTACTCTTAATTATAGTTACATATAAATACGTACTTTTTTGTTTATGAATTCGAAAAGGTGGATATTCAGGAAAAATGTAGTACATATCACGCAATGCAATACATTTGTACTGATAGAAATGTTAGATAGACCTAGTTCCTCATTGGTTAGATGTAAACAGCTGATTTGTTTACGGAACCGACTTTTAAGTATTTCGAAATAATAGTGATTAATTCAAAACGTGTAATAATCTTTCTGACAATTGTGCATTATGTTTCTTTTATTAGAAAAACATGGATGCGGAAATAATGAGTCTTAAAGTTTATTGAGCTAGTAAGGAGTTGAGGCGGTTTATTTGTTTATAATGGTTAATTGGAATTACAGTACTTGGACACCTATATTTTTAAGAAACAATGCTCAAGCTGGACAGCGGCTAATGTATTCAATGACTTGGATATATTTACATATTCACAGTGAAACATTTAAGAGCATTATGTTATTACTTTAATTTTCTCAAAGGAGTTAGGATTTAAAAGTTACTTCCTATATACTATACAAACATCAATGCATTATAATTATCATTGGAAATACCTTTAAAACCTATTCAGATTACATCGGATCCATAGGAATTAAATCAATACTTTAGGAAATGGGAATTAATAGCACACCGCATGCTATTATTTAATTCGTTCACTTTTTATATTTTAGGAAAACTGTTTTGAAGTTTACAAAACGTTTTTTGTTACGTAGTATAACGATCTAGGTCTTAACAGTAACTCATAGACCTTTGAATTTACTGCTGTTTTTCAGGCAGTTATCATGGATGCATAATGAGATGCTAGAGTATTTGTACATTTTACATTTTCACAGACTGGTAGATAGTGTCCCGCGTCACGTCTGAGACTACAAGACGAACAACATGTTAAGCTAGTTAGACCATGAAAATGTCACCAAGCATTCATATATTACTAGCCACTTAGTTTATATGATCCGTGGTGAAATCGATGAGGTATATAAATTATGTTTAGGAGCGGTTGTCAGAGGTTCTCTTATACGAATTCTAATGGTGGGGTAGATAACACTGGGGCATATGTCCATACTACCTAGCATGTCTACCCTTGAAATGATTATTTAATGCAGACAGGTGCTCTTAATGTTTGAATAACGTGTCTTGAAATCTTTAATACTTCACATAGATTGGTAATTTAATAATTTTAAACCAAGGAAGTGCAAAAAAACCCGTGTTTTAGTCAACTAGTTAGGCAATTTATATCACTTGGTACAGAAGCCTGAACAATGCTTTCTTCTGACATGATTTACGTTTTCATCTTCCTATAATTGATACGGCTACTGTTACGTGCTTAGGCTCGAATAAATAATAACATAGAAAGAGTGAAAATAACAAGCTTGTAAAAACTTAATAAACAATTTATTGAGCACACATATTTTCCAGAAACGAAAAATAAACTTACGGTTTTAAGAATCAATTCCAAAATTAATCGAAAAATAATTCCAAATATAATCCACTAGTGAAATTGCAAAAGTCCTGGTAATAAAATGTCAAAATAATTCCAAGTTCGAATGTTAGTGAAGTATCCAAGATGGAAGACGATGTCACGTGATGAAGTCAGTTCTTGGTAATATAATTCAATGGGCACAATTACTTTCCAGATAAATAACAAAATTAATCCTCTTGATCCAAACGAATTGAAATAATTTCCGATACAAGGTAATTTAAAATAACTCAAAACGACACAACTTAATATTCTAACAGCCCAAGTTCTACTAAATAGTTCGCTCCAAAACATAATTTATATACCTGTTTTTACGTAAACAAGGGAGGGGTCACATGATTTTTAGAATCTTTTAGAACAAATTTACGTTCAAAAAATCTCGTACACACCGTATGACCCAATTAAAAATAGAAAGATGTTTATAACAAAGCTCCATAATGTCCTTGGAATCAACCAATCATTTTAAAAGCTTGTTTACAACTCTGAAGCCAGGTCAGAAATGAGGTAAACACCTGGTGTTTATTCTTAAGAGTACATGTCATCCCACTTTCTAAAAAAATATCTCCCAATGAATGAATCTTAAACTTAAAATGTCAAATTTGAATCTGACAAACAAAGAATTAAAATAAAAAATAAATGACCCAAATCAAATACACGTAATACTACGGAAGAAACATTTGCAGACTGTCAATATATTATACGCCATTCCTAAATACGATATACAACAAACCGATACGGATTACATAAATATCTTGTTGAATACATTGTCTTTTACTGCATGTAAAACATATAAAATAACGATTTGATATACTCTTGTCGACGTTTTCGTAGGTGATGGGTGCTTTGGAGATAATGGTTAGGAGATTAACTGAAATGCTAAGCTTCTTCAACTCCAATTCCATCTTGAATTTTAATCGAGCATTTCGACGTGCAGTTTGTACGTCTGATATAGATATGCAAATGTCCTTGGCCTCAATATGTTGTATTCTATGTTATGTTTGTAACGACCCTAGAGAGCATACTATAAACCATTCTATTTGCAAAATAATACGAGTATTTATCCTACTGTTTCCATGATCAGAACGGTGTTTTAATTACGCGTAATTATCCTAATGTTTCCAGGATCAGAACGGTGTTTTAATTACGAGTAATTATCCTACTGTTTCCATGATCAGAACGGTGTTTTAATTACGCGTAATTATCCTAATGTTTCCATGATCAGAACGGTGTTTTAATTACGAGTAATTATCCTACTGTTTCCATGATCAGAACGGGGTTTTAATTACGAGTAATTATCCTACTGTTTCCATGATCAGAACGGGGTTTTAATTACCGCTTGTCTAGTGGTTTTGATGACAATGCGTATATCGCAATAATTCGTGAGCTTGTTTGAAAACTTCATATTTGACTCAGTAAACTTGTCTACATCCTAAACTTCTTCATCTATTCTTTCGAATACACGAAACAGCTTGTTTAGTTATTTCACAAATTTCATCAACTAAGCTTAGAGCGTTTGTTTTATGAGTGTATATGCAAAAAGGATTTTTAAAATCTAGAAAGAAAAATAAATGTTGTGAAATATATAATTTACAAAGTCGATTACACTCTAGTAACGAATATAATATAACTCTCATGGATACAGATATAACTGAACTGCTTCCACTTATTCTATCAAAGTGTTTCGACATTTTAACTTTTCAACTAATCCAGGATGTATATAAGACGATATCAAGAGATGTTGCCAAACCAAAAAAGGATACGCACAGTCCTACGGAATGGAAGGAAAACTGGTGTACTATTATTATTATTATTATTATTATTATTATTATTATTATTATTATTATTAATGTATTTATTTATTTTCATTTGGTTTTCTCGCTGGATAACTAGACCATTTGTTTGAAAAAGCTTGTTCTCGCTTACATTGTTTCTGTAAATGTCATGCGGAGGAATAGTATGCAAGCAGAATATAAAATATAAAAATATGTGTATGTATTTCTGAGCTGAGCACTACTTCCGTATAGTGCCTTAATGAGAATCCCTTACTGTAGCCTTTACTCAGTTGATCCATGCAATGGACCCCGAATAAAGAGATCCATTCAAACCAGCAAAATTCACAGTCCACCCTTACTGTTAGGAATGAAAAGAAGTCTAAGAAATCTCAGCAGGTAAACTAGAAGTATAAAAAAATGGACATGAAATAACAATGGAATGGAACATACGTCTATAAAGTAATTACAACATGAGTGGAAGACTGTTGTCTGCAATTGATGAGTGGAATGTGGCTGATATAACGGGACATGTGATAAAGTGTTTTATACACAGTGAAATATATTTTTATAAATTATGGGCGGCTGTTTTATTTCTTGAAAATTAGGTTGGACCTCATAAAGATTTGTACAAGATGGGTCTTGATAGCTAATCTGAAAAAGACGAGAATTCAAATTGCCAAAACAGCTATGCGTGCAAATGTTAATAGCGACAAAGAACAATAGAAACAGGTGATGAAACCGGTATTTTGTTTGGAAACCAGACTCAACATAACATAGCTGAGTCGAGATCGGACACAAATGAGCAAAGACCACCATTGGCTTGACGCAGTAAAGTGACAAGAGGTTTATTTCCAGATTCTTATTTTCGATTCACTACACCCAATCATGCACTTAAGTGTGCCTGACTATTAGTGGCATTTTTGTGTCTCTAAAATATTGACATAATGTTCAACGAGATGACATAACCACGTACCTGAACCTAACATATATATTGACGAAACACAGCATTCAAGATTTGCTACATTCTGCAAACATCCTTTTTTTTGTTCCATTGGTTCTCAAAGACTCGCTTGGGGACAGAGGACATGAAAATCATGGAGTCGGTTCTCTAGTGAATGAACAACGTACAAGAGAAGGAAAAACAATATTTATAAACATTGTCGTTTCATAGTTAGACTGAAAAACGTGTAAAATGTAAATGGGATATGGGGTTGAGTACATTGAGAGGATAGATCGGCGTACTGTACACTAAGAATTTTGCTGTAACATTCAAACGTTATATGGCATGCATAATATACTCTACACCAAGTAAGATATTTTCTGACCAGTCGCAAGCAAAAACTGAAACAAATCTGATACAGCGGAAAACACTTGTATAAAAGAATTTACAACTTGTCTACAAATTAGTTCTCAAAAGAAATGTACAAAGTTCAAGTTAACAACATACGACGTATTCGCTTTGAAATAGTTCTAACGCTAAACTATAGGTTAATGTCACTAGCTAATCACTGATGGCTAGTTTTGTCTGAGCTGGCCAGATGTGTCGTCGCTAGACCTTTTGTTAATAGTATGAATGAGACCTAACGTATCTCCTGTACTGGAGTAAAATCAGGTTCATTCTGTGAACAATGCGTGTGGATTCAGAAGTTTTGCTAGTGGTTGGCTCTGTCTGTGTTGCAATCAACGGGGATGTTTGAACGGCATGTGTTTTGGATGACATTCGATATTACAGGAAATTTCAACAGTGAAAATAATGGTGTTTCCCTCTGTAATTGCTCTGAGACTGATGTTAAAGCTATTCCTGTGGGCAAAACGTCTGAAGCCAAAGAAGCCAAATAACAGTTTGTTAGTGACAACGGTCCCATATTTCAATATTTTTCGTTAATCATAGAACATTATACAGTTTTAACGATGAAAAATTTATTCTAGATTTTGCGTATGATCATATAAATATTTTATATTGTAAACTAATTATTCAACACAGATACTAAAAATGTCAATATCTATTCTAAACGTATAAATGTGCATGTAAGTATATATATATATATATATATATATATATATAATCTTCATGCTGTAGGGATTCTTAATAGATCCGAGACAAAATTAAACTAAGTACATGTTATATAAGTCATCCCGATTAGCGTCATATTGGAAATAACGATGCGGGCGTTAATGATGATGCTTCCAAATGAGCTATGTCTTCAAGGAAGCAAAGTCTTAAAACTAATAGTAAACGTTTTCGGAAATACAACATGTCCATAGAAAGAATGAATATTAAGTCCGAATCTCATTAGTACAAGGAGGAACTGATTGTTCCGTGGTATGGTCTTTAAATTCTCTTACGGAAACCTTAGGACGGACCTGCTCAGTGATTGTATTTGCTGCTAGCAAAATAAACAAAAGATAAATAAAGTTTTGATTGCTTGTTCATAAAATATTAAAGGAAAAAAATGATACTTAAAGAACACTGACCACATTTCTGTAAATCGACATATAATTGTCCTTAACATTTCGTTTCCTTTTTGCAATTTGATACTTAACAAAAGATATGATGATACTTCTTTTCATCGTCAGTTTGTTTAATAACTCGTACAAGTGAAATATACATCAGCTAATTATATTGATTACAATCTATTTAACGTGTTTTCAAGAATACAAGCTGCATGTTTTCAAATACAACACATATACTCATCTGTTACATAATACAGTATAAACTTTAATATATAGAACATTTTCTATACGAATTTGTATTTTAATTATCGTATTTAAATGAAACTGAAGACAGGAAATAGTCACTCCAGTTCACCGTATTATCCTCGTATGTTTAATATTTTTAATAGGTGAGACTATCAATTTATGTTATATTCGAAATAACTTGGTATATTTTTTATGTCTGATTTTTATCGTGACTGTATATTGTAGTGATTATTTTTAAAAAAAAATTCTTACGTGCATAGGTCCATTTTAGTATATACAAGAACTTAAAATTCTTCAGACTCTTGAACTGTATGCTTACGTACGTGATTACATTTACTTATAATAAAATTATGAGAAATTCTGTTGACACGTTTGGGCTTTTATTCCAGTGATACGTCAGTCAGGTGCTATCTTAGAAAATGTAAGTTAACATCGGTGGTTCAAAACATTAAGTTAGTTTACAGTGTTGGAAATATGTAATTTGTCACGCAAGCAGAGCAATATCAAGTATTCAGACATATTTTATGTCGTATATAAGTATTATCTGGGAAGAAAATCATTTATAGACGGAATATTCAGTGCAGAAAGTGCTTGCTCGACTAAAATATTTTTTTTTAAAAATGGTTTTTGAATCATTTGAAGATCTAGGCTACACTATTTTGACAACGTCTCGATTCGTGGCGGACAAGTACATTTAAGTTTTGACTTTTGATGCATTTTTTAGGATTGCTTCTGATTCAAATCATAATATTTTCAATTATAACTGGTTTTGCATCTTTCTGTTACTTATCTTATGACCATCGAGTCGTAAGTAATACAAAATCTTTTGTGTGAATGTGCGAAGAAATAAACACCAAAATATATTGGGCATCTTGTTCAACCATTTGACAAATATACTGAGATATTACTCTCTTTCAAAAACGATACAAATCTGGATTACTATAGAACTAAACATGCTTTACAAGTGATGTTTCACTTTAACTTGAATGTGTTTTCATGTGATCGACGTCATCATGTACACAATTATCAGAAATGATATTTAAATGTTCATTCGAATAATACATGATGTTAATGGTACAAAAAAGGATGGATCAATGCGAGATCAAAGGAAATACCATGTCAATAAACATGCATGCACATCTTCTGAATGGGATTGCCTAATGACGTTAGTATTATTCCTGCTTAATTCAGCATTAATAGGCAACTATCAAATTTCAAAGAAACATTATCAAATGGCCATTACTAAATGATTAGACAGAATGTTGTAATCGCATCCACACAGTTCGTTTTTCAAACGGTTATGATTTTGCAAAGGGTATAAAAGTTTAATGAATGCCGGGACAATTAGTGGTTTTTCAATTTCTTGATACTTGAATTTTTTACTACTGTACGATGATTGTTCTCCTTGTAGCTAATTGTACTTTCCTATGTTTAAAAACAAAGCAAGCAAATAAATAGTTGATTGCTCTCTCTTTCTCTCTCTCTCTCTCTCTCTCTCTCTCTCTCTCTCTCTCTCTCTCTCTCTCTCTCTCTCTCTTTTTTTTTTCTCTCTCTCTCTCTCTCTCTCTCTCTCTCTCTCTCTCTCTCTCTCTCTCTCTCTCTCTGTAGGGATAGGGGTGGTGGGAGAGAAATATTGGGAGTTAGCATATATCTATGTAATAACAGTAGTTCAGAATGGTGGCTAATATTAGACGCATATCGTCTTTCCTTGTATTACATCTAACACATAATAGCATGGTTGTAACGAAGAGTAAGAGTCAAAACGAAGCTAAATAAAATGCCGTCATTACGAATAGTACAGTAAGTGTTTAAATGATAATTGCAATTTAATTTAAAACAAATTCAAAGAAGAATGTAGCAAAAAACAAAAACAATTCACATCTTATAAAGTCACGTGATTGTACGTTTAATTAAATCTCAATAAATAATGTTTAATTTATATATGTACAATCATCTTTAAAGAGGAATTGATACATCTATTATGTATTACGGAATTATCACGTTGTAGGTTCTCTTGTGTTCTTGCATTTAAATAACTTCGAATATACATTTGCTCTGACAAGTTACCATAAATAATGCAATCTTAATATTTATAACAAATATTTACCAAGGCAGTTTAAACAGTTCTGTATATATTCGTAAATTTCAACCATACAATTGAACGCGGAGTTCCAGTGTGTCAAACATTTAATTTCGCCATGAAGAAACCTCGTTGGAGCACTGTAAGTAAAGACGTGCTGTATAGTATTCGTGTACAAAGGCAACTGTCAGAAACCGAAAAAAATTCAAAGAATTATGTCAAATTTATGATCATAAATGACAATTTTCCACCCTAATTAGGAAAATATATAGTATCTGTTTTTAAGCTTTGCAATCACCTAAATATTAGTATAAAGTCATTAATGTACGATAAGTGATTAAGTTGGTGTGCTGAAGAACGAGTACAGGCATCTATTTAGGAGAAAATGGCATTCTCAAAGAAAAAATATATATTTTCCTTGCTATAAGACTTCATTTTGTCTTATGGTACTATCCACTACCTACGAAATCAACATTTGCCGCTACTTACATCATTGCTTTGTGTATCACACAATGTAATATATTTTGTAATAATATAGCTACGTAGTTCTGAGGGAAATATAGTCACATTGATTAAACTGTGGTTAAACATGCCCACGCTTATATCTACAGAAGATCTCCAACAGGTGTTTTGAGTACATTTTTTAACGGAATTGTATGTAAGGTACCACAAGACATTTAAAGGAATTATGGAATATACTTTTCAGCTAATATGATTCATAATTCTTCTTTGTCCACAAGTACTGTGTTTGCCAACGTTGAAGGAACGAGACTGAGAAACCTGTACTCTAACTTAACATCATGGTAGTAAACGTATTAACAGCACAATAAAACTTTGCAGATAGTGAAAATGAAGCTATGCGTTGGAAAATAGCATGGCGTGTAAGTTTGTAGCATTTTCAGATTTTAATATTTTAGTAACTTTGCACATGTTAATATATATTTATTTAGACGACATGCAATGTTCAGCGCACGAATGCATATATATATATATATATATATATATATATATATATATATATATATATATATATATATATATATATATATATATATATATATATATGGTGTGGTCTCCAAATGATACAAACGGGGTTGGTGGATGGATTCGTTTGTGTGATCTCAAAATGGCACAAGAAGGATTGATGGATAGATGGGTTCATATGTTCTCAGAAATGGTACCAACATAACTGATGAATGAATGGGTTGGTGTGATCTAAAAATGGTACATACACGATTAATTGCTAGATTGGTTGTTGTTGTCGCAAGGTGGTAAAATAAGGATTGATGCACGCATTGGTTGGTGTGGTCTCTCAGGAAGGTTCATAAAGTATTGGTGGCTGGATGAGTAAGTGTGATCTCAAGATGGTACATATAATATTGGTGGCTGGTCTCACAATGGCGCAAGAAGGATTGATACATGGATGGGTATGTGTTTTCTCAAACTGGTACAAAAAGGATTTATGGATGGACGAATATGCATTGTTGGAAGGCGTAGTACACAACGGAATGACGGCTGGATTTGTTTGCGTGCTATCAATGTCTGGGAAACACTGATGGTTTAATAGGTTGATGTGGTCTCAAGGGTTTGTTATTAGAAGAAAGTTGTTTAGTAGAAGTTATTGCTTAAGGCAGGTTAGGTCTGAATATTCTTCATATCAACTTAAGAATATGACATTTCCAATCAGTGGATTGTATTATAATATACCAACATTATTTATATGATGCATCGGATTATTTCTGTTTCTTCTATACAATAATAAAGTAAACTTAAAAGGAACCCTGTGACTGAATTCTACTAACACAGAAAACAGGAAATATAAGCTCGAGATGTAACGGTAAGTGTCTTGAAGTCAGAGTAGGATATGACGCAATAAGACTTACCTAAATTGACGTTTGGTTTGCTTTTCGCAATGGAATTAGATATAAGGTATCAGTTTATAAATAATTTTATGGTTATGCAAAAAACGAAAAATAAATTATTCATGGGCTTAAACCTCATTGAGAAAAGATGAAACCCAAACTTGATCCTCGAGTGTATGTCTTAGTCACATGGCTACGTATACACAAACGCTTTTAAGCATATAACACACGATCTGGTTTGGTTGGGTGTTTTAAGGCAAATCAATACATGCAGGTAATGTAGTACCAAAGCAATTGCTGTAAATTGTCTTGCCCAAGGGCAAATTCCGTAGCTGACCAATACAGGTCAGATGGTTGGATTCGAATACGCACTCTTTCAGTCGTGAGTCTGGCATGATAACCACAAAACGACATTAACTCTGACATGTAAGTATGAAAGTACAAAAGACGAATGATAACTTGATATGCCCTCTAAAGAATAACGCAGAACCTTAAGATCAACATTTTAAGAGAAATAACCAACCGACTTCCATTTTCACTCAACTTGTAAACGCAAATCATTTGGCGTTGATAGTAAAAAAATCTTCGACATTTGTCTCCCTCTGCAAGCATGCTAGGCATTATATTTACATGTATGTGTGTGGGCCCGTGTTTCGACATTCAGAGATAATATTAGACTAGTTTTATGAATGATTAGAAGATTGACTGAAGTGTCGTAATAAATAGTTGCTTCACTTGTGAAAATATAGGCATATTACTATATAGAAACACTCCAGTGCACGTGTTAGTGTGATAGAAGGGCACTTGAATATATAATTATTCAGTGCACGTGTTAGTGTGATAGAAGGGTACTTGAATATATAATTATTCAGTGCACGTGTTAGTGTGATAGAAGAGCACTTGAATATATAATTATTCAGTGCACGTGTCAGTGTGATAGAAGGGCACTTGAATAAATAATTATTCAGTGCACGTGTTAGTGTGATAGAAGGACACTTGAATATATAATTATTCAGTGCACGTGTTAGTGTGATAGAAGGGCACTTGAATAAATAATTATTCAGTGCACGTGTTAGTGTGATAGAAGGGCACTTGAATAAATAATTATTCAGTGCACGTGTTAGTGTGATAGAAGGGCACTTGAATATATAATATTTCAGTGCACGTGTTAATGTGATAGAAGGGCGATAGAGAATATAATGACTCCATTGCACGTATTTGTGTGATAGTAGGGTACTGGAAAATATAATGACTATTTGAACGTGCTAGTGTGATGGAAGATCACCTGAATATATAATGACTCCATCGAATTTATTAGTGTTCTAGAAGGTTGCATGAAAGAATTTTGTGGTTGTTACTTCGTTTCCTGACGATGACGACGATGATGATGATTATAATGATGATGAAATACTCCCAATATACATAGAAACAAACTAGCTTCATTTCATCTTTCTCTATTCTTGTCATCATCATCATCATCATCATCGTCGTCGTCGTCGATCTTTATGTCCATCATACGTTCTACATGTATCCTCTAATTTTCATATCAATGTGTATAGTTTGCATACAAATCGTTATATAAAGATAAACACTTTGCAAGTTGTTCAATACACGCAAAGGTAATTTTCCACATATGCAAATATTAACACAGTTAATAGATTTTATTTTAATATTCATGAAGATGGTGTATATAGCATTGAGCAGAAACGATAATAGCATGCAAAGCAAAACAAGTAGATATCGATATGCTTCAATTTGTATTGTGAGCTATAATTTGTTGTTGCTCATGAAATTTTTGGTCAAATCGCTGATAACCAATCCTGTTTATTCTAGCATTTGATATGTATAACATTCTTCATATCCTAACTAGGTTGAGTGCAAATCACTTACAAATTCATTTCTCAAAGGATGTGGCAAAATGAACGAAAATACGAATAGAAGAAACCCCACTTGGTTTCGTCGTTATTGCTGTTTCTGTAATTTATATCAAAAACTTCGAAGTGTAAGAACGATATCGTTACTGAAACGACTTAATCACATTTTTCGATCAATAATAAATGGAATTGAGGAATTATTGGCATAAGGAATCCGACTCACTACTGGACTAAACAAGTTAAAATTGTGGACATGCTACATAGCCGTGTTTTAATAAGTTTATTTTATCTTTATTCCTGTCCCTCGAGATCTTTAGTTTGTCTCTAGTGACCATCCAGTGTGATGGAGCATCATCCAATACGACCGTTATAAATGGTAACATTCTTCAGACATTTTATCACTTACACCATTTATTTGGTAAAATGGTATATGTATTGTATAAACCTTATGCGTGAAGATACTCTTGTTTGTATATTTCTGTTGTAAACATTCAAATACTAGTATTGAAGAGGCGCTTTAAAATATTTGCTGTATCTACGAAAAACAGCATAGCATTGATGGACAACATGATTGGAATGATAAAAAACAACTGAAACAATAAAGTATTGTTTAGATGTAAATTGTTGTATATGGTGCTAGTCGGATGGGTATCTGCGTTGAAATTTGGCTCAAATCGAGGAATGTCTTAAAATGTTGTTTTGTTTTGTTGCTAGTTATGTTTAATTTTTTTGTATACGGTACGGCTACCAAACAGATACCCCCCTCCTTTGAAAATAATTGGAAAAAACTATTATATATATATATATATATATATATATATATATATATATATATATATATATATATATATATATATATATATATATATAAAGAAAGAGTTTTCATTTTATTTTAATTTTGAAGGGGCATTGTTTTCTAAAGGATCTACAGGGTATTTCATCCGAGTAGGTTTTATTTACCTAAACTCGGAATTCCTTCCCTTTTTCATTTTGTTGACCTTGACCAGATGTCACCTGTTTCCCGTGTATGCTATTTATGTTTGTGCAATATGTGTGGTACTATATATACATTATATACACATTATATACATAGTTGTTTAGTTGGGATCAGCTAGCTATTTTCAAATCATCCAGTTGTCTTTTTTTGTTTATTGTGACCCTCCAAAATTGGGGGTAAACATTTCTTTTAAAAACATTATTAATAAGTTTTTTGCATGCATTGATTTGATATTCGAACGATGTACGATGTAATAATTTTGAGAAAAGAAACATATTGGTTTAATGATTGTGAATCCAGGTCGTTCCTTCGTGTTTTTTTTTTCCTTCTATTTATGACCTTTTGAACATGATTGGGCTAGAGTGGGGGTCCATATATTTTTAAAATTTAAAATTGCATTTCTTACCACTCGAGTTAGGTCATCTCTATTTATATATATATATATATATATATATATATATATATATATATATATATATATATATATATATATATATAGCTATACATGTTTTAAATTGTTTATTGTACCCATCAGCTGGGTTCTCTTTTGCAATGTGGGAGCTGCACAAGGTAAGTAGTAAGTATAGTAATGTAGGGTATTCTATTAAACTGTGTGTATGTTTGTGTTTCTTGTTTGTGTGTTGAGGTTCACTTAATGGGGCTTTTCCCAACTCTTCCACAGGCCTGTCCACTTCGCGAAGCGCCATGTGACGTAGCCCTATGACGTCCTCGTCATGTACTTCCTCCATTAACGGTCCCTGTTCCCCTGTACCCCTCTGAAACTGTTAGAAAAGAAAATTGGTTTCTATTTTGTAATAGTTATACTCGACCGAAATCCATCATAGTGTTTGTTATTAATTCTGTAATATTTATTATTATTTTAAAATTAATAATGAAATGTAAGTGTAAATCAAGGAAGAGAATCTGTTTACTTTGTTATGTTTGTTTGAAAGATCTCCATGACTAGTTTAATTCTCTCTTCCTTTGTAACGTCACATTGTGTTATAGTGTGGTATTTAGTGAATAAGGCTTTTTCCATAGTGGGCATTTAACATTTATCTTTATCATCTTTCATCGTATCGCCACATCGCCTGTTAGCCTTGCGTTGTGGAGGTATTTGAAGATAATACTTTGTATTTTAAGGGAGCCAATATTGGTCCAGTGCCTCCATACTCTATCGCAGTTTAGATAGACATGTTCCTCTTGTATTGTATTGTTAATACTCCCCGTAATCTGTTCCCTAATCCAATCATATGTATCTTTATATTTGTTATCCCCATAGTTCATTATTATTCCTATATTTTCTTAGCATTTCCCTAATCCCTATAAATATCCTTGGTGCCTCTAGTAGTTTTGTTAGTTTATTGTTGTTGTATATATCACTCCTATTCCTAATAACATACCAATATATGCAGTGCCTCCCATGGCATTTTTCCTTGGCTATTTATTGACTTAAATATGTTGAGTATATTGTAATAGTTTATTAGGATTGGACTTGGTAACCAGCCCTCCTCTAGATTTAGAACTATATATGGTGGCTTTTTTGTAAACAAAGTGGGTTTTCACGTTCCATATAAATTTAATTATTTAATTATCCTTTATTTTCTAATTCATATTTTTTGGGTATATCCGTCGAGTTTAGAAGGTATGTCACATTAGAGTATATACAAATTTTAACTACGTGTGCCCTCTCCATTACATATAGTGGCGTTTGTGCCCATATGTTTATGTTCTCTGGTATTTTGATTTTTAGAATCATACAGGTTTCCCTTTCTTCGTCTTTTCCAAAGTAGTTACCGAGGGATCTGACCCTGGTTTATAATCCCTGATGGTTTCCCTCCACTTGCTTATGTTTAGAATTTCAGTCTTATCGTGGTTTATATTTGATCCTGAATCTTACCCAAACTTTTCGAACTCGTTGAAGTGTTGGAAGGAATTCAGATCTCTAATAAAATTTGCAAAATGGTCAGCATGCTGGGTCATTTTAAATTCCTCCTTAAGGTTAGGTATTTGTATTCCTTCTATGTTCTGTTTGGTTCTTAATTTTAGACTTAGTATCTCTATCGCTATTACATTTAATTGCCGCACTGATCTCTGTATTTAATTTTTTCCGTGGCTGTTCAATTTTGTTTAAGAAGTTAATTCCGAATCCAAATTTTTCTAACACCTTTTGGGTATAATTTTGTTCTAATCGGTCAAAAGCTTTTCCCTGATCGAAAAGTACCATGGCACTTTTCATTACAGATGTGTTTATGAAGTCAATGATTGTTCTAATGTTTAGTATATTATTCTGTATATTTCTCACCCCCTCCAAGTTTGATTTATTTGTTTTTTTCTATCCATTCCTAATCTAACCTTTTTTGCTAAAATTGTACCTATAATCTTATAGTCTACGTTTAGGAAGGAGATGGGCCTCCAATTATTTATAAGTTCCCTATCACCTTTCCATTTGTATATAATTGTTATAATCCATTCCATCACTGAGTTGGCAATTTCTGTATTTTTTAGTAATAAATTGTTGTAAAGACATTCTAGAATTGGCGATAGCTCACATTGGAATTTTTTTAGAATAGAATTCCGCTGTGAGCCCATCGTTGCCTGGAGATTTCTTTTTTGCAAGGTCCTTAATTTGTTTTTGTTACTTCTCCTTGTGAAATGAAACATATGTTTTTTATGTTCTGCCGAAATCATCTCACAGGGTGCACTATCTAATTACCTATCTATTTCCACTGTATCTATGTTTTGTGTTGTATATAATATACTATGCATTATTTTCTTTTTTTCCAGTTATTCTTTCCAATTGTGTTTTTGATTTTTTCCCCTCCCCTCTCCTCTTTTTTCGTTTTTTTTCTGAGTTCTTCCCTTTTTAATAAACCCTCTGCGGATTTATATATGTGGTCGAATTAGCCCCCTCTTACTTTCATTCCGCTTATCATTTCTCTTTTAAGTTGTTCCAATCTCTTTGTGTATTTGTTTCTGTTTTCGTCTGTTGTGGGTTTAGTTTAGAAAATATATTTTTTTGGTTTATTTCTATTTGTAATAATTTAGATCTTTTCTTTGAATGATACTCTGTTATTTTTGTAATGTTTCTTTTGTCATATCCCGATCATTCATTATTTAAATTTAGTTACTCTCACATTCCTCTTTAATCGTATTTATCGCACTTTTTTCTGTTATAAAATTGTCATTGACTAAAATGTTGTCATTCAATTTCCAAAATCATCTACCCCATTTTCCTATGTGATGTTTTCATTTCCACTGTTTATAATTTATGGTCCGAAATTTTGTAGTTTTTTCATTTCTGCTTTTAGGTGTATATTGTCCTCGTATTTAATTACCTAAAATCTATATATTCTTCTAGCCCCCTGATTACTGAATTCATAAGTGAATTCATTTCTTAATATGTTCAATATACGGTATATATCTGTTAGTTTATTGTTATTTAGAAATGTATCTATTATTAATTTAGGTCTTAAATCATTTTCTGAGAGTTGTCCTATTCCGTCTATTTCGTCCCCCACCCAGTTAAAGTCTCCACCTATTACCAAGTGTTCAGTTGTATAGTTGTTGATGTATTTCCCCATACTTTGAATACGTTCATGTTTCTTATATCTATCTATCTATCTATCTATCTATCTATCTATCTATCTATCTATCTATCTATCTATCTATCTATCTATCTATCTATCTATCTATCTATCTATCTATCTATCTATCTGCACATTTATTCTATGTAGTTTGTTTATTTTACTATGTATTCGCGTCCCGTAAATTTTTCTCTTTCTATATATATATATATATATATATATATATATATATATATATATATATATATATATATATATATATATAGTAAAGGAATTTCTTTGCAGAGAAACATTTTGCATTCCAGTCTATCCTACAAGTCTTATATGTTGAACGTTTAAAAGATTTTTCGATCCGATTAATTAGATTACACATGGGATGTTAACTCTCCAAGTACATTCTAGTGTGTAGTGTTTGACACGAATCTTCATCGGCTCATACAATGTTAGACTCACATACGTTTCTCATTTACACCTATACAGACATGGTAAATCGTCAGTCATTAAAATACAGAATCAAACTTGTGAATGTTGAATAAACGCCTGGTTGTAGTGGATCACTTGCATACTGGTTCTCTACCTAGTGTACTAAGCGTTTTCCATGTTGAACACACCGCAGTGGTATGCTTCGCTTAGCATGGATAAACATTACTATGCAGCCCTATCTGGCCAAGGTAGCGCACAATATATGCAAGCTCATCAAAGTAGGGCACTCTGCCAACAAGGAGTGTTTTAAAATCTCTAGGTCGTACACATTTCTAAAATGACACAAAAAACGAATTGTCACACTTTCAGCAGGAACTATATTAGTAGACCGCCAACCAGAAAGAAACTTTGTCCTTAACCTTCTAGCAGGTATAGTTTAAAGTTGACTTCACATCGGAGCGAGCTTTTGGCTACAGCCTTGATATATATTATACCAAAGGATATACATAATGGTCTTATAATTATGTAACCAACGACAGAGTTGGTTTAAACTAATGGATTGTCAGTATAGGTAATTCCGAATGGTGTAGTCTGTATGCAATTTAAAATGAAAACTGACTACTTGAATAAGTTACGAACGTTCCATGCTGCCAAAAACACACCGTTCCTAATTTATACTGCTATACTGTTCCCACTCGAATGAAACCAATTAAATTATTAGCTTTGATGTTAGAAACATGCTTTGTAAGTGGGACCATACCTGAGGAGTAATGAAATGTATTAAAGGTACCCATACGAAAATGAATATCATACGGGCACTTTAAATGAAACGGACTCCATGTTGGCAATAGTTGAAAAGATCGGCATTCCAGACCTGAAATCATTTACCTATGCTTGTACAGGTAAAGAAGTAGAATTTAAGTAGGCTAAACATCGACGAGAACAATATTCTCCAACTTACCGGTTCTCGCCTTGCCGATACAATTTATGTGGACAATCACAGTTCCAGGTAATACAAAACGTAGCAGGACTTGTGTTACAGCGAGTTCTCAACAAACAGGCATTACTATTGATATCAGTGACAGGTTCAAATGTAGCATAACATCCGTTTACAAAACACATATTCATTGGGCCAAACAAAAATTAAACGAAATTATCCCAATATTCACAGGCAACCACCAAATTGTAGTGTATGATCAACAAATGCACATAAGGCATACACTTGTGTGTCACTGAGGTTAAACCGAACCACCAATATCTAGTTTTAAAGACGTATTGCGTTCCAAAGGAAATTGACCAAGATTTAAGACAATATAGAAGAGGTTACCGTACGAGATTTTGAGCAGATACACAAATTAATCAAAAATTCCAGTACAATAAGCACATTTGAAGAAAAACATTTGAATAAAAAGAAAGACAAATGGATAATTTGCTAGAACCGATTCATTTGTGCACAAATAAATCATTGTGTAGGAGTTCAAAAGACCTGAAATCGATGAATCTCAAAGTGCATTCGCCTTCTTTAGGTAGACTGCCACAGGCGTTGAAACAATGGAAACAAGCACTAAACACGAATTAAGAAGTAATAACTATATATATATATATATATATATATATATATATATATATATATATATATATATATATATATATATATATATATATATATATATATATATATGTATATAGTTAATACGTAAAGACGGTGTAAGATCTAATAGTATGTTTCTGCTTGCAGCAAGATCAATATTTCTCTACAGCATAGTGAATGAAAGGTTTCAAGTTAATTTGACTAAAATTAATAGCATCGATGGAACCTTAATTTTTATGTTCCACAGCAATAATATACCGGTAGTCCATGCGATTATCCTTTTATTCCATAGTCTATGTGATTATTGTTACCTTCCATAGTCTATTTGATTATTCTTATCTTCCATAGTCTATGTGATTATTCTTATCTTCCATAGTCTATGTGATTATTCTTATCTTCCATAGTCTATGTGATTATTATTGTCTGCCATAGTCTATGTGATTATTATTAACTTCCATAGTCTATGTGATTATTCTTATCTTCCATAGTCTATGTGATTATTATTATCTTCCATAGTCTATGCGATTATTAACTGCCATAGTCTATGTGATTATTCTTATCTTCCATAGTCTATGTGATTATTATTAACTGCCATAGTCTATGTGATTATTATTAACTGCCATAGTCTATGTGATTATTATTATCTTCCATAGTCTATGTGATTATTCTTATCTTCCACAGTCTATGTGATTATTATTGTCTGCCATAGTCTATGTGATTATTATTTACTTCCATAGTCTATGTGATTATTCTTATCTTCCATAGTCTATGTGATTATTATTATCTTCCATAGTCTATGTGATTATTATTAACTGCCATAGTCTATGTGATTATTCTTATCTTTCATAGTCTATGTGATTATTATTATCTTCCATAGTCTATGTGATTATTATTAACTGCCATAGTCTATGTGATTATTATTATCTTCCATAGTCTATGTGATTATTATTAACTGCCATAGTCTATGTGATTATTCTTATCTTCCATAGTCTATGTGGTTAATATTAACTGCCATTGTCTATATGATTATTATTAACTTCCATAGTCTATGTGATTATTCTTATCTTCCACAGTCTATGTGATTATTATTGTCTGCCATAGTCTATGTGATTATTATTAACTTCCATAGTCTATGTGATTATTCTTATTTTACACAGTCTATGTGATTATTATTGTCTGCCATAGTCTATGTGATTATTATTAACTTCCATAGTCTATGTGATTATTCTTATCTTCCATAGTCTATATGATTATTATTATCTTCCATAGTCTATGTGATTATTATTAACTGCCATAGTCTATGTGATTATTCTTATCTTCCATAGTCTATGTGATTATTATTAACTGCCATAGTCTATGTGATTATTCTTATCTTCCATAGTCTATGTGATTATTATTATGTTCCATAGTCTATGTGATTATTATTAACTGCCATAGTCTATGTGATTATTATTAACTTCCATAGTCTATGTGATTATTCTTATCTTCCATAGTCTATGTGGTTAATATTAACTGCCATTGTCTATATGATTATTATTAACTTCCATAGTCAATGTGATTATTATTAACTGCCATAGTCTATATGATTATTATTAACTTCCATAGTCTATGTGATTATTATTAACTGCCATAGTCTATGTGATTATTATTAACTTCCATAGTCTATGTGATTATTCTTATCTTCCATAGTCTATGTGATTATTATTAACTTCCATAGTCTATGTGATTATTATTAACTTCCATAGTCTATGTGATTATTCTTATCTTCCATAGTCTATGTGGTTAATATTAACTGCCATTGTCTATATGATTATTATTAACTTCCATAGTCTATGTGATTATTCTTATCTTCCACAGTCTATGTGATTATTATTAACTGCCATTGTCTATATGATTATTATTAACTTCCATAGTCAATGTGATTATTCTTATCTTCCACAGTCTATGTGATTATTATTAACTGCCATTGTCTATATGATTATTATTAACTTCCATAGTCAATGTGATTATTCTTATCTTCCATAGTCAATGTGATTATTCTTATCTTCCATAGTCTATGTGATTATTCTTATATATATATCGAATATTACCAAACTATAATAAATATCTGTCTTTTCTTAGTTAAATAAACAAGATAAAATGTTTTCCTGATACAATACTACTTTTGGATACTTGATGAACTGCTATTATAGTTTACAGGGACCTTTTGTGATATAATTAGTAATAGTTTTAACTATGCAGAAACAAGGTGAAATCGTTTATCTTGAAACTTTAGTACGCATAGAAAAGAAAGTGGCGGGGGGGGGGAGGGAGGGGTCGGGTATCAGTGGCTAAACAGTTTTTGTATACATACAAAGCAAGTGATGCTTCTAATATTAGTAACAATTGTACAGAATCAATACGCACATCTATCCAGGTCTGATAAAAGCGAAGCGCTTAACGCGAACATTAGACGTTTATCGACTTTGAACGCCAGGAACGTTGAGAGTTTCGTCATGGTTTCTTTTCTTTTATTAGCATCATTTGAGCTAAATTTAAAAGAGTCTGCCATGAAACCAAATAGGCCTTGATCAAAAGCAGTTGCAATACGGTTAACAGTTATAGTCCATAGCTATTATTGAAATGCTGCATTTAATGTTTAGTTTATCTTTATATAACGATACCATAACGGAAAATACTACTGTATTTCTAACTTAATCTATGACGAAACGGGCAATTTCTAACAGTATTCATGACAAAAGGTGAATATCAGTATTCATGACAAAAGGTGAATATCAGTATTCATGACAAAAGGTCAATATTACCTTAACAGTTTTCAATAAATCTGAAACTGATGAAGATAATAGTTTAGAATATATGTCATGGAACTGCAAGGTAACTAAATATCCAATGTTGTGGAGATGAAACTGAAACAAGAATAACAACAGCTTCCTAATAAAAGTAATTAAAATCATACGGAACCATGCAGACTCTGTCACAAGGAAAACTAGTATTCGTAATCGGTTACTGATTAATTTGTGTGAAACTAAACGATTTAAAGCCAAATATGTTAATCAGCAATCCTTAGGTTCACCCCCATGACTGAATGTTCATTGCCTAAATAAGAATGGTTCCTCCTTTCACGCTTCACTTTAACATGTTTCAGCCAAAGTATGGCTAGATGTCATATATTTATTATACAAGATTGAAACAGATCTTTACATAAATATTGTTACACACACAGGGGTATTCACTTGACCAAGCGGTGTCAAAACCCCAGCGCGAATCCCGCTGGAAGTCCTATGTTTTCCCCAAATTTCCAAAGACTTCCATACAATTTGAGTTGTAAATTGGAAAGTCAGACGTGTCTGTCTTTATTTACTAAATTTTACTCTAATCAATTGGAGGCCACAGATGAAACAACTTGCCAAATGTCCATTAACCGCAACTTTGCATGGTTTTTCTTCATTATCATCAGATTTCCGTACCGCCAGCCGGTTATGCCTTAGAAAAAAAACTAGTATTCCCTTTCTCAATGGAAACTATTTAATTGCGCTGCCCTAGGCAGTCAATCCACACATTTACCGGCGTATCACGCTTATATAACTACGCTTATTTTCCACTATGGACCCATTAACGGTATCTACCAGGTCCCAAGTTACTGATTCCATTGTGTAATTTACTGGTTTTCTACCATAAATACTGCCATCTCAACCACAACACTATTATACACCACTAGATTTTAATATGGACTATGTTACTAAAGGGACAGTCATTCGGCTTGGACCTAAATTCACTACTAGCGAACCAAAGCATGGTTCAAACTCACTAACACTCGGCTCCGTGACGTTTGCTCCTAATAATTGACTAATTATTTTGGGCTAGGAATATTTCCATGGCGCCGAATCCCAATAATCACATAATTAAATCTAAGAATTGCTTAAAAACGGGGCGCTATCATATATGCATACTCCAAATTTATTACAATATGTTAAACTGCAAACGTAGGATCAATTTGGAATATATTACATTTGGAAACCACGTGGTTGTCGTACCAAATAACGTTGAAAACGTTCAGATCAGTCCTATAAATGTGTCAAGTTTTAAACTCCATGACAAATCATTTACCAAATCTATAACCAGAACAATACTGGATCGATCGAAACAATCTTTTTCCAGACAAATGTTTTATTAGGATAGTATAGGATGGAATGCATAAACATCTAACCATTCAAATCTGGGAGAGACACGTCACCATAAAATGTCTCATGTCATATAAACAATATTGTACCAGAGAAATGTGTGAGGAATCCCAATGATATGAAGTTATATAAATTTGCGATATTCTCCAAAATTAAGTGACCAGACAAACCTGGAACAGATCCAGAAAGTCTTTCACGATACATAATAGGAATTGATTTTAAAAATCACAACACAAACAGACTTGGGATATATTTAACACTTTCAATGATTTGCATTTGTTGGGACGAATGCCTACTTTACACTACAAAGGATCAGTACAATATACAAATCATTACTCAATGTAAGTTCATATAAAATATATTTGTGAAAATACATTGAGAGTCTTGATTAACAACCCCCAGACACGTGGTCCAGTTTGTAATGCTAAAAAAATGAAACACAGCCCCAGGGTTGGTGACGAAAAAAATATGAAACACAGCCCCAGGGCTGGTGACGACAAAATTATAGTGCTGACTCAAATTCTACAAGCTATGACTCTAATTGACATATGCCTAAAATGTTGTCCGTTTTTAATATAATGTATCACAGAACGTTGCGATTGCTACACTTCTAATATGAAAAGATAGAAACAAAATCATGTTAACTTTACCTTTTGTTGGATCCCTCAGTATGTTACGTAAAGCTAATTTCCTTCAGGCGCTGAGGTAGGTCATTGACTATTTTCTCTAACAATCTCCTTGTTACTCCGTAGATCAACATCATTTTTAGCATACGAAGCTTGTCTTAATTATAGTTATTGTTTATATTTTTGTTATTAATAGGTATAGCATAGCTGAATATGTTTAACCAGTGTAAGCATGAAGAACGGAAAACGGAATTATGTTTCATAATCTTTATCTTGAAACAGCTTAAAAAACGAAATAATTAAAATAGACCAGTAAAAGTAATTAAATTGTCTTGATAAAATTATTTGTCGTCTGGCTTTCATTTTTATCTCAACTCCGCTAAAGGACGGTCGATTTTGAATCTGGAACTCTGAAGCCAGCAAGGGGACATTTAATATATTTATGGCCTATAATGACATTAAAACATACGTTATTTGACCTAAACTCTCGAGATTGCATAAATAAAGTAAACAATTAATCAGCTTGTGTATACACTAACCACATATGAATTAACGCGCTCCACACATCACTGCAACGGTTGTAATAATTGCATTAATCGCTGAAACAGTTCCGTTATCCACTAGACTGAATCTGGCTGGTTTCCTGCACATCAGTATCCAAGATGGTGTTTTAGAATTATATTTATGTTAAAGCCATCTGAGCATTAGTTATAGCAGCCCAGGCAATCTCTTCCCCATTCATAAATCATACGCAAAGTTTGCAGCTTTGAATAGAAGTACAAGTTAAGGATCTTCATAGTTGGCATACATGTTGATACATATGAATAATGTACTAGTCTTTCAAACTGGTCCATCTAAAAATGTTACGATATTTCACGGTCCGCGGTTTTTGGAAGGTAGAAGCAGCTGTTGAAAATATAGTGATCGCGGAAGAGGGTACCTAGAATGTTGTCCATGCTTGGCATGCTAATTAAACGTTGGGACAGATGTGATGAAATGATGTGAGAACCTCCAAAGATGTTCGACTGGCTGGTCATTTCTTTCTCTCACATCACTGGTTGACAAACATTAGTATAATTGGTTATTGACCAATGCACTTTATTTTATATAAAGGGCATTAACGTCTATCCCCAAAGACATCATTGGAATCTTCCGTTGCTCGTTTGTTGGCAGATGTTTCCTCCGCCCACGATACTAGTCGGCAAGAGATCCACATGCAGAATATCATATAGGCATAATAAATAATAAATAATAAATAAATAATAATAAGTAAATAATAATGTAACGTAACATTCACAACTATCTCAGTGGCGTACCTGAGTATTAATTTGAAGATTTAAAGTTTTCTTGTGGGATTTCAAATAATCCCTTTGTTAGCGTTTTATTATTTACTTCTCAAAGCTGTCATCGCGCTCGTTTTCCAACTAGGTTCTTCAAACGGATAACTAATTGAAGAGCCCCGAAGACGTCTTTGAAAAATATTTTGTCATAGTTTATGATTTTATATCAAAATTGATATCACTAATTTAAGCTAAAGATCGCGTTAATTATTTCTCTGACGTTACAAACACACCTTTGATCTGATAGTTTAGAAGTGACTACGTTCACAACAATATATTATCAAAGTATCTGGTTTATAATGACATTATGTAATAGTCCACTGCAATTCCCTGAAAGTGAATCATTTAGGTAATGCTAGTGTATGTCTATCTCTCTCCATGTTTACACAACTGCTGATGCCATATCATGATGCAGGTATCGACGTGGACAGATGCTCACCTTTGTGACAATTTCCAGTGAGAATAAATTTTAGGGAATATTTAAAGAGTTTAAGGTGTAAATAAACAACTATCCAGTCTTAAATTGTCATTACATCACTTCACTATTCGTTCATTTACTCAGTGGCATGAAGCACAAATAAAATGTGATATATTCAATATATAAAAATTCTTTTATATTGCTAAAGTATACTTGTAAGCCATAAAGAACAAATTTGTAAAAGGGTAATGTGCGTGAAGCAAAACGAGTGCAGTTATGCATTATTTAATATATTAACCTCTAATGAAGATCGTGGAATGTCTGAACTGAATATCCGATTATGGAGATTTAGAAAATAGACAAGCAACAATACTATTGATATTTGAAAATACTTTCTAATGACAAGGATTCAAGGTCAATATAATATCCGAACATTGGAATAAACCTTAACCAAAAATCTCTAGGGCAGTATAATGGTTCTTAGCAATTTTCTTGAAAATAATATTCTTAAGCAAAACTCCGATAATTAGGTCCACATTTCACAAATATTGCCTTTGGTGTCCATCAGATATTTTGGTCGTGAGATAATTATAGCTGATTGATGGCAGTGAACGTGCCTTCAGAATGCATTCGGATTTTGTTTTGGGTCAGACGTGGTAAAGCCTTTCGGAAGGTTAAACATCAAGAAATTTAGAACATTATTCTTACCAAGTTTCATGGTAAATGGCTTCATTATATCTGACATTCAGTCATGTTTTTCTTAATTCAAAGTAATTTAAGCAAACTAAACTGGCCACGTGGTTGGTACCGAGAACATTATTTGCATATCATTAAGTAGGAGATGCAGCACTGCAATGAGAGATATGAGCTAAAGATGGTATTAGCCGTTATTAGTATTGTATTAGTATTTATTGCATTAATTTACTAACTAAAGCTCTGATGAATCAAACAACAAAGCATGAGTCATACATTGCATACAAAAGGCTTGGAAAGATGTTAATTTATATGTAAGCAAAGATAACGTACATATAATGTAAAGATAATGTAAATATAATGTAAAGATAACGTAAATATATATAAAGATAATGTAAATATAATGTGAAGATAATGTAAATAGAATGTAAATATAACGTAAATATAATGCAAAGATAATATAAATATCAGGCACATAGTGAGCATTTTACAATAAATAATCTCTCCCAATGCTCTTCGCAAAATAGCTTTAAAAAAATGTTTCAAGATTTGCATACTCATACCATTCGGTAAACTCAAGTTTCGAGAACTATCTATTATTATGTCAAAGTAATATTTTTCAAGTAACGTTAATTTAATTTGGAGATTAAACTAGCGTGTCCAAGCTTCCCACATCATTATTGATAGTTCTTGTACTTTTCGATAGTGTTTGTTTGATTAGGATTTTGTTAACGTAGGTTTAACAATTTTTCAGTCATTTCGCTACGATGTTTGCTGTGAGGCAGTCCATAGTGATGTATAGCACTGGAGCATCATGCCACAGACATGTAGCGTGATGTCCCACCCAGTCATATTATCCTGACATCAGGCCGACTGTTCTAACACGAACCTCTTAATGCTGAGCGCCAAGCGAGGCATCTGTTATTACCATTTTTGTAAGTGTTTAGTATGACTCGACCGGGGATCGAACCCACGACCTCCTGCTTCCGCGGCGGACGTTCTAACCACTAGGCCATTGGAGCAGTCTTTTCGATAGTGTTGGCGAGACCGAAGTAGAACTGAGTGTGATAGCTGGAAACGTGTGCTTTGGTCGAGACAGAATTAGAAAAGGAGTGAGCTTGCGAAACCAATGTGCTTTGAGCAATACCGACGTAGATAGGAGTGTGATCGCGAGACACGAGTGCTTTGAGCAAGACAGAAGAAGAACGGAGTGTGATTCCGAGACACGTATGCTTTGGGCGAGACCGAAACAGAACCGAGTGAGCTTGCGAGAAACGTGTGCTTTGGGCGAGCCCAAAGTAAAACAGAGTGAGCTGTGGGCGAGTCCTGAGTAGAAGGGATTGAGGCTCGAGTAGTGCCATTTGGGTGAGATCGGGGTAGAACTGAGTGAGCTTTCGAGACACCTGTGCATTCAACGAGACCAACCGATACAATAATACTAATACTATACATTTATATTATAAATCCCTATTTGCATAACTAATAAAATGTGATTGATCAAGTGAAAATGAGTATGAACACGGATTTGATAACGAGTAACTCATTGATATCGTTCATTATCTGGGTTTCTGGTTTTATTTTTGATGTCAGATACAATTGGAGAGAAATTATTTATTTAAAATATTCATTTGAATTACTAAATTGATCATTCACATTTTAGATTTAAGCACACTACATTGGATTTTTTAAAAGTTTTTAAGGACGTTCTGGATAGTATCATTGGGATTCTTTCAGAACATTTACTATCTTAGGACATGTAATGGGTCATTTGATAGTATTTGAGATTTAACTGCCAATACTCTACGTTCTTATTACATGTTGTTGTTTAGTTTTACAAATACTGGTTTTACATTCTTTCTGTTACATAATTTAAGACGTAGGGTAGAAACACTGAAATCTTTTGCCATGTTTAATTTTGACCATACTAGTTTCTTGAACTAAAAAATAAATAATTCGGATGCAGCCAGCTTATTTTTGCAGCATGGAAAAGTACATCAACAATGTCTTCTTTATTAGGTCGTCCTATAGCTGCTTAAATCGTATTCATTGCTAGTGGATACAATTATATTATATTGTTTATTACTCTTAATGACAGGCAACGTTAGTTATTGCGACGATAAATCTTATCAAACTGTTTCAAACATTGGTAAAAAGAAATAACTCTAACATTGCCCATTGATACTTTTATCAACAACTTGGAATGCATATTAATTGTTATAGTTTTCCTAGAATATGTGCAGTGTCATATTGTTTGATATCACAACGTGTTGCAACTCACTTTATGTGATTTTAATAGGTCTAGATCAATCTATGAACTTTTTGCACATTATTCTTGTTACCGAGTGTAGGAATACGTTTCTAACCCCGCATCTTGGAATGTATTGTTTTCAATGATGACTTTTGCGGCCACTTTTCGACTCGAGTCGCGAAATGGAATTAAGAATAAATGGTCTCGTCTGTCTGAATATGGCCGATTTACCCCCTAAAGGGCTTGTTATGAAATGCATAACATATCAACATATAAAAATGAGGTAACACCTCATGACAAGAACACCAACAACAAGTGTCGTTCAGTTGAAAGTGAGTGTTTAGGGTCGGGTGGAAGTAGGGCCGTATATATGTAACATGACATCCACCTTATAGTTCAAATGTTGACTTACGCAATTAAATTAACTCACCTCTGTTTACAGGAGAATGTGGACATAAACTGGTCTCCTGATTGACACAATGTTATCCAAACACCGCATATTCACACCGTAAGTAGGTGATGCAATTACGACTTAGAAATGAAAATGTGGTTACGCCTTCCATATCCTGCTGTTCCAAATCCAATACTGCAAATATCAGGTCACAAATAAATTATAGTAAATATGTTACTTACTACATCCAGTAATCCTCATTTCATATGAAGAATCGCAACAATGTAATGTTATGGGATCGCTAAATGTCAAATAAAGTGAAAACACATGCATTAGACATTCTATTGAAAAATGGTTTTGTCAGTGTGAAATGATCTGTCTATTCGGAAGGACGTTTGTCCTTTGTTTATAAGTTTATGAAAAGGTATCATCTATTTGTAAACGTTAATACAAGTTCAACATTGATTGGGACGATTATTTTGCAAAACAAATAAAAAAAGGAGCGTCTGCCAAAAAGATTTAAAATATTCGTTCTTCTTTATATCTAAACGTATTCCACTAAATAAAAACTACATAAATAAGAACCAAAAATGCGTATTGCTTTTTGCTAATGAAATTATGAAAGTAACCAAATAACGTCCCGCTTTTGCTCAACAAGGCTCGCAAAAGCAGAACATTATTCAACGAGTTTCATAAATTAATATTTAAGCTTTACCATTTTTGACATTATTTTTATCAGATATGCTAGATTACAGTGGAACGTATTTATATGTTAATATACCGTGATATTCTTTGAAATTCGAATTATTTACAATCGGTCGGTTTTAGACTACAGTTTCAATCTCGCTATTATGGAATTTTCATGCTATCCATCATGTAAGGCTCCAACGCTAAAATGTAGGTAGGTACTTAGGGCTATTGATCAAATACTGCTGGCAAACATGGGACAAAAGATTGGAGAAGGCATAATGGTATGTTTCACGTGCTGATAAATTGGTCAACCTATGGATAGAATGTCCTCTTCATAAACAAGGTAGTTTACTAACTTTGGATACATATGTGGATGCGTTTGAGATACTAAATGTAATTTTGCTTTAATTGTTCATTTCCTTTAATCTATACTCGCATATCATCTTTTGTTGCTGAGCACATTTTCGAAATGCAATGTATCGATCAGCAATGTAAAACGAAACAACATTTAGAAATAAATAAACAAATGCAATGTAAAGTTTGGATTCCAGAAATACCAAATTTATACATGAGTTTGACAAATAGTAATATTCTGTATATTATTTCGAGTATTTGGTTGAATTAGTTCAAAATAATTGAGGAGTTTACATTATTTACTCATCAATTAGCACAATGTCATAATATTGCATCGGACATAACTTCCTCCCTTGATGCGGGTGGTACCGGGTTCGAACCTCAGCCAAATCATACAAAACACTTAAATAAATGGTACTAACAGTTGTGTCGATAGGCGCTCATCATTAAGAGGTTAGTGTTAGGAGTGCTCGACCTGATGTCACGATAGCGTGACTTGCTTGGACATGAGGCTACATTTCTGCAACGATGATCCATTATGCCCTCTTCATAAGTTCCACACTGCAGACTGAACAACTGAACAATGGTTAAAGCTAAATTAAAATTCACACACACACACACACATGCATCGAAATAGGAAAATAGTATTTTGTGACGATTTAATTTTCAATTTAGGGCGTTTGTTTGTAGGGATTACAAGAGCATTGACTCAACTTGAAACTACACTGTATATTTTATTCTGGTGTGTGTACATTCTTACTACACATCTCTCCATGTCAGAATTGTGACAGATTGAAAACAGTCATAATGGCTAATAGCATATATCGGAAATCGATGGCATATGATCATATTTAATGCCCTTTATCATGTGTCTACACCGATGGTATGCTTTATCATACTAACGCTAAACATAAATTTCCCAATATCTTGTCAACGTTTTCAGTACAACAGTTAACTAAATCACAGTCTATGTGCCCAAAACAAGTCTTCTTATACCAGTCATTGATTAGAAAATTGCAATATTTACTCTCTCTCTCTCTCTCTCTCTCTCTCTCTCTCTCTCTCTCTCTCTCTCTCTCTCTCTCTCTCTCACACACACACACACACACACACACACACACGCGCGCGCGCGCGTCAGATACTGTCACTTAGAAATGAGAAGATTGTTTTAATTCTCACTGATATATTCGTTTTGTTTATAGTTTTTATCATTTTCTAAACATTTCACTTCAGTTAAATCTGAAACAGTCGCATATTGTTCATTTTCAGTTTTGTCTGATCTGAACTCTCTAGTATATTTGGGTTACTATATTTGTTGAGATCAACAAATATAGCTCGAATTAATGTATTTGCGATTAAATAGTAATAGCAAGTTATAGTTAAATTGTCAAATAATATGAGTTGTGTCGCTCCAACAACATTTAATACCATTACCAAACTTGTCTACAAGAATGTTTGAGCACTTCAAACCAATTGTAACTGATTTATAGTTCAGCAAATGAAAATTCTTTGACGAATCTCCTACGACGTGGAATTCAGAATTGTGTACAGTGGCAGTTTTGCAACGAGGACTTGCATTATGTGCGCATTTCGATAATCGACTATATGGTTGTGATAACAATATAGTAACTGATTTTCAGACGTAAATCTAGCCATACATGACATTCCAAATAGCCATGTTTATTTTATATCGACTTATTCTGTATTTTATACGACCATATCTAATGTCTCCAATACTACCCATAAATCTCTTGAATAAACACATACTCGGGCATTCCAATATTCCCTTATTTGTTTAATTATTACTTCTAATGATCAATCCTTTGAAATCGTTTGCATTTATAAGGAAAGTGCAAGGATTCGGCTTGAAATGTATAATTTATAGTAATATTATAAAGGACTTTGTAATCAATTATATTCAAAGCTTGAGGCGCCAATTGCAATATCAATGTATCGATAATGGTATGTAAACATTTTACTTCCTAATAGTAGTGCTATTTACACTCTTATTGGCTTCAATAACGTACAAACACAATATTAAGAACGAAATTAAGTATCGAGAAGAAATAAACTATAACGCTAATTTAAAAATATAATTCCTTAATACTGATTTAATAGGAAATCATGACCTCACGCCAATAGACCAATATCTTGTAGAATATACCCATTTTGTGATTAGTCTTATATATATCAGGAAAACATTTGAGCGGATCTTTTCCGGACTCGCGAGCACGATTATACCTTAGCGAGGTAATGTATACTTTGTGTGCTAACAATGTTCGAAAGTTCATGTGGGGATGGATCTGGCAGTTTCAACTACGGATTTGCAAAAATCATTTCATGCGATCCGAAGCACGCACAGGAAATAAATAAAAAAAAAAGTAATGAAAAGTTAATATATTACCGCTTATGATTGGAACAAAATCAGTATAAGTGGCTTCTCATCTTAAAAGCACTTGATGCGAGCAGCAATGTGTGTATGAATAGTGATGGATGCATGCTCGTCGAGTTCGTAAGAATAGTGGTGTAGTTACATACAAAAATCTATGGGATCCGTGTACTAGGAAAACTTGCATTATACAAAAGGTGTGTCGTTCAAAAGCTTCAATGAAAACTCTTGTTTTGAATCGGCAAGCCCGTTATGATCAATTTCCTCGTGCATCTTGAAAAACCATAAAACAGTATTACAAACACGCGATGACCTTCATACGGGGACAGCACTAAAAGCTTCCATGATGTAGTTGTGACAATACGTGCTCGCTACATTGAGTTGAATGTTAAATATAACCCGTCGATGCTACCTCTACGTTGTCTCAAATAAATGGTTGAACATTAAAAAATAGTATTCACCACTTTCAACGAATAACGACGGAATATACCGCTGCGGAAAGAAACTTATTTAGTACAGCGCGGCGTGACTATCGCATATTGACTGGGGAGGTGTATTCATGTGTTTACCAAGAGACTGCTATAGGATACCATTACTAGTATACATGCATTTCTTAAAACTTAAAACAAGTAACTTCACCACGTTAATATGGCAAAAAGAAACTCCCCAACAAATCGTGATGGCTGCAATCAAAGAAAAAATGTCTTCGCTCTATAAGAATCGTATCCTCTTGACCACGATCTAATTTGCAGTTAGACAATCTCCGTGAGACAATCTACAATGTCATCCTTATTGAGGATATGTGTGTGTGTGTGTGTGTGTGTGTGTGGGTGTGCGTGTGTGTGTGTGTGTGTGTGGCATGTAGCATCATACACCACCCAGTCACATTATCCGGACATCAGGCTGACAAGTCCTAACACTATCCTCTTAATGTTGAGCGCCTAACGCTGTTAGTACCATTTGTATGTATTAGTATGACTCGGCAGAGGTTCCGCGAAATTTGTCATCATTATATGACTACATTCGTGATCTCAAAGATGAGTTTGCTTTTGACAGCGCCATCCTGACCAAGATATTAGACTATATCTTACAATCGGTGGGCACAACATCGTCAATGACGCATGCATGGATGACTTACGTGCACGTGGAAGTGTCAATTATACGTCTGACTAAAGTGACCTACTGATATACTGACTATCTTGGTTAAGCCTTAGTCTGACAAAACATATCCTGGCAAAAGCAGTTGTACATAGCTTATATAGGGTGAGCGAGACAGATCTTTATGCGTTATTGGCAATGCGCAATGACGTTTTAAACTGTGTATCTCAACTTGTTATTGAACATTTTACTAAGGAGCACCGGTGATATTGATTTAATGAATAGCGATTTGCAAACAGGGTTCTAACACGGCAGATGTTGTCCCGTTGGAATATTCTATTAAACATTTGCTATAGACATCAAGACGATAATGGAAAATATTCTTTACAATTATGGTAAAAATCAGAATATTAGTATCACTGAACATATCTAATCAGTGCCAATGAGTGAACTCCAATATTTAAGTTTCTGGTAAATGCACACATTTTTTATATCATGGTAACATTTACCGTTGGCTGACGTTATTAAAGCAATACAGAGTTAATTTGGCTATTCGGTTACTTCTACCTATCGGGCAGTGTCAAAACAAAACGTTTATTTACCACCTGGCGAATATTATCAAAAACGAACGACCTAACGTGCAGCTAACAACTCGAACACTCAAATGACTTCGACGATATCGTCCAAAGTCACGAACGGCAATGGGTTAAAACGTCCACACCAAGAAACAACAATTACAGGCCATCAACATGATTTTCTATAAGACATTCAGCGATCTTAGGTCGAATAAAACGAAAATAATGGTGGCATTGTTTTCTCGGGCACTGTGAATGTCATCCTTATATTGAATGGCTTACACATTCAAAGCATGATCACATGCATGTGACCATCAAGGAACCAATGCCTGATATTGACTTGAATATGTTTGTTGAGAAGAATAGTTTTGAGTTCCATCTAGATTATCATCCATTTGTCTATACGTGTTTCGGTCGTATTTCCAACGTGGTGAGTACTGATGATGTGTCAAAGAATTAGCATCAATGGGCCCCAATTTTCTTACTTCATGTAATGCTTTACGAAACCAATACTCTGAGTTTGTACTTTTTCGAAAGCAATGACCAAATCAAGGTCATAAAAACAAAACATAATTTACATTTACTTCGAACAAGTATACGCGTTTCTGACATATTTGCCTTTGATCAGGCATAGTTATATTTTTTGACCTAGGATTGCATATGATTTGAAACAAGCATCTAACATGTCAGAAACCAACGATATCCTCAAATGCATCATCAATTGCCACAACAGTTGACAACCGCATTATTTACATCTGAGATTTATTATTCTCACATGAGCATTAATTTGCTACGATCAACATATTCATCAACGGTACCGTCTGAGTTTCGTCTGATTCGATTTTTATTAATCTAAACCATCTAGTCTACAAAGTCATCTACGTAATTATATTGGCGAAGTGGTGTTTTCTTATACTATCCTGATGAGTTCAAGCGAAACAAATGCAGTGATGTATATCTGAAAGATGATATGCCATATGTTCACTGGAGAATCAAACTATTGCAAATACACACCCTCCAAAAATTCGCAGATTACTTTTCTGAGGATGAAAATCGTTGTAACAAAACTCTCGCCGCTACGTCAGCAGTGTCATTTGTCAAAATTTCAATCACACGTTATGAAGATATTTATCTGAAAGTCGGTGGAGATTCTGGAATAACCACGGAAACAATCATGTTGGTATGCAACCAGGATATGATCCTGTTAGTGTGCACCAATAGGCTCGCACGATAAAAGTGACATTTACACATGAAAGCACAAATGTATCACAGTTTCATTTAATCATGAGGTAGCACATGAAATCCGGATTACATGGGTTAAAAATAGATTCCACGGGTTATTAGCTGTGATGATATTTGTAGGATTATCTAAAACCTGGTTAATGCAACTTCAACAGATCGCTGGTAATTATATCTGCTACACCACTGTAAATTCCGTTTACTGTTGCCGAGTCCACTAAAAGTATCGTATCAGCGACAAGCGACAAACAATTTTAAACAGTAAAAACCAGCCTGCACTCAAAATCGAATCACATTCAGTGCACAATGTACGCAAGTATTCCAGAAATTCCCTTTTTGCACGTGTGGACTTCGAAGTCATCAACGTCGTTTCACAAATGCACCAGTATGACTTACTCTAGCTTTATCATGCAAAGTTTCCAACGACTCCTGTCTAGTCGTTATACCGTTCGCATGATACTCGTTGTCAGAATATACCCATGAAAGTCCTGGCACTGAAGAAGTTCAAACCACTCGTGTTCAGTAACATCGTTTGTCAGTAAACTGTTGTATTCGTGACTTCGATACACAATTGCGGTCCGCGGCGATCAAGGATTTGCAATATTGCACCCAAAGTATTTTGGGATCATCGATAATATTATTGAAGAGTCTTGCTGTGTTCTGGGACGAATGCATGACATAATTGATTTTAGGTGTTGCAAATCCGGCGTCATACTGACCTGGGACCGAGATCGTCAGTGGGTGCATTGTAATACAGTCGCATCATCGACTAAAGTATTGCGATGACACAACATCACAACAGCAACACAATCATTAGCGCAGGTGTAAGGTAGAAATGTTCTGTGACAGTTGTCCACCACAAATTGTTATTAGGTTGAGATCCATCAATGCGGAAACTGCTCCGAGAAAGTCTCCTTTCAGATTAATCTGCAGATAATTTAATGACCTCCATTCGTATACACTCTCACATGAATCCACGATCTGACGTCTACCACTTATATTCTGTTTTACCACCTGGCTAAGTCTTAACATTCGTCCCAGAATATTAGACATTATGTGAGTCGTTCGTGTATTGCAGGATCATTAATCGTTTTTAGTGTGTGAATCAATTGCAAATAAGCGATATGTGTCTGCTGTATGTGTGCTGCTCTGTATGCGAAGTCATACCGGTAACAAATATTATAGGTCTGGGATATGGGTATTTTACTGGCGTGTGATGGATCTTGCGAATCCATCTGATATTAAACCGGGTGCCTTGTCCACATAAAAAATACCCAGATTAATGCTTTCTACTCGGATTTTGACACACGGTGTTCCTTGCAACATGCCTATTACTTCTGCAATGTCACAAACATCTCTCTTGAGATTCGCTTCATTGACAAAATATAATCATTGTTGATGTACACACAGAATACATTAAAAAGATGGCGAGACATCATTACATTTCGTTGTTGTGGTTTCTTTTGTTCATATCTGTTGCAGCGTGGTGTCGAAGATCATATTACTTTACTCACGTAAACGTACATGGATTCAATCCAAACGTACGTGATAAAAATGCAAGGATACCATGTCTCCTATGTCAAACCTAAAGATTGGAACGGCGACAAGGCCATTCAAAGATATCTGCTCCCACACGAAATTGTCAAGCAACAGTTAAAAGAAAATCAATCCCTGAAGATTTCACCGCGTTATTCGAACAAATATTCGAGTTGCTGATCGAACCCGTATAAAAAACTGCCATGGCAGATGCTTACAAATAATACAAGTACCAGGTAGCCATATGACGATCGCTGATATAACCTGTGTTATCCCAGAACCAGAAAAAGCGTGTGCAAACAATGATCGAGCAAATCCATGACGGTTTTGTGACTTCGCAAAATGCCGGAAGGGCCGCTCTAGACGCTCTAGTTTTCCATGCAATTATCGAAACAATATTCGTCGGTGCAAGGGAATCGCCATACAGCAGTACATAAGGTTATCGCCATACAGCAGTACATAAGGGAATCGCCATACAGCAGTGCAAAATAGTATTAAAACAGGCCGTGCCCGCATAGCTGAATTCACCAAGGCAGTCAAATTGTCCACAGATGAATTTGAAAATAGATGCAACTATCACCAACAATATAACACGAGATTAAATGCAGATACTCAAGATGTCTGGTAGAAACTGTTTTAGGTTGACATCACGAGGCTTAACGACAACAAGAATCAACAGTAACTAGGTAGCGAGACTGGTAAACAAACTTTCCTACGCTTTGTAAACAGCGGTTGCGAGCAACGGGTTAAGGAAGCCACTATTGGTACGATCCTTCTTTGTAAGTACTACCAGACGTGGACGGGCACATGCACGAGTATGATAAAAGTGCTCAGATTCAGTACAATCTTCGTACTTCATTCTTTCCAAAGCCATCTTAATCTTATAAGACTAAAACACTCCATATTCTGAGAGGATTGTCAATGTTATTTTCGTTTTTGTCAGCATGTACTTGAATTTCATCTACTTACTGTCTAGAGTGGCAAATATTGCTATATTCTTTCTAGAAGTAGGAAGGTGATGTCAATATGAAGCAAGTACTTGATTTTATTACAACATGCTCGAAAGATAAAATAGAAGTACGCTGACTAATTATTTCAATCACTTATTCGTGTATTGATAATGTTCAGTCTGTGGACTCATTTCATATCTGAAGAATTATCTCATTGACTTACTTAGATTTTGGAATGTATGTGAGGGTTACTTGATAACTATAAGAAGAATAATCTACATTTATATTGGCAAATGAACTCATAGGTATATTTTCATTTTCATAGTAATACTACATACTAACAATGATGCAAATGATCTGGAAATAACGTATGGGTACATTTCAAAAGTAAGAGCTTTACACAAGTTTCACACTCGAAGAAATAATCATTGACCATTCGCATCATGGTAAACAAAAAACATGTACAATTACTTTCTAACATATTTCCTTTATTATATACGTAGATATATGTCGCTGGATAATGTCTTGTTGTCCGTCTTCCATTTGTATGATTATTGTTGATGTCTTGTTGTCTGCCTGTCTATCTCTATGTCTGCCCGTCTGCCTCTATGTCTGTCTGTCTGCCCGTATGCATGTCTGTCTGTCTCTCTATATATATGTCTGTCTGTATGTATGTATGAATGTATGTAATCTTAAGAGAGTTGATTTCAAAAGTCAACGTAGTTTTATTTCAAGTTAATGCGTCACAAGTTAACGATGCCTATTGTATGCATGCGTCTCTTTAATTCTGTTTAACATGTTGAGCCATTTAGCATTATTGTCGTGTATAACTTTTACCATATCATTTTATAATCCACTTTAATTTAACAATACTATAGATTCTCTTTTAATGTAAGGTAACCGTAATATGAACTTTTTTGGATGCAACTAATCCATAGCTGGGGTCCGAACGACTATTACATCATTCAGATTCTTACAATTTTAAAAACATAAATTGGAATTATAGAAAGAAAAGGAATGAATACATTCCTGATTACGTTATAAATCAATTTAATGTTATTCACTGCTGCTTTAATTCGCAACAGCACAAGTTTAATACAATCTTTATATTATTCTTAAATACAGTTGTATACAAATTAATGGAAGTCGCAAGAATAAATAACGTATATTTCATCGAATTAATGAAATAAATCAGTATTTGGCCGAGTGCAGAAGCCACTAGCAAAATTAAATGAGAGTTTGAAACGAGAGATGAAATCTATCCTTATTTTCTCGTAGCAAGCATATTTTCTTTTTTATTTTGTACTCAAACGTATTGGCTAGCAATATATACCGTACAACAGATTGGACTAACAGATGTACGACTGGTTTCATTACGCTGTCAGGGGTGCACGGTTTATGTTCGGTGTTTTGTCTCGATTATTCACTCAGAAAATATAAACAGTTAAATAATTACCATTTCAATTTTAAAAAATTAAAAAATTCACCCATTGATGGATTTGAAGTCGAGAACTTCTTGCCAAGCGGCAACATTTACCATACGACTACAATAGTAGGTCTGAATAACTTAGAATTTCTAAGCTATCTTGTTTTCAACGCGTCAGTGAGGGTATTTATCATAATTAACTCCATTGAATTATCACAATTATTTTACTTTGAAAATCTAGTAATTCACAGCATAGCATAAATCAGAGTCAATTATTGGCCAGAACAACAGCATAGCATACAATAGACTGAATTACTGGTCAGAATAACAATAGTTAATTATTGGTCACAACAACATCATAGCCAATTACGATCAATTGATACAAAATTAATGGATCTTTTAACAGCAAAAAAGTCGCGTTATTCTTGGAGGCTCAAATTACATTAAATCTGTTATTGTCATCACGTTTGCTAAGGCTTAAAGCTCAAAATTTGTTTTATTTTTATTTTATAGCGACTTCGCATGATAGGCTTAAACGTTACATTTGAAGTGGCTCTTTAAAACTCGGTATCGAATGTCCGTAGTAACTGTTCGAGGAACGACAGTACAGAATCCAACGATGTACATAACGATTTCTTTTCGTGTTGATACATTTATGAAATTGAGATCTTATGGTGAAAAATAACTTTACAAAAACGGCCATTGATCGATGCAGGCAGATGTCATGAACATACCAAATGTTAATAAATGTGTTTTAAATTTGTCGTCTCTTGACATGTATTATTGACATACAGGAAATAATTTTACCAAATTAAGAATACAATGATTGTCCCCGCTGCATCAAAAGAAAAAAAATACATTTCAAAATGAATGCACCAGTCTCTTGCCCTGTAGTTTGTCGGTTTGTATTAAAAAACTGCTTAGTTAGCCGTGAGTTTAACATATATTTGTAGAACATATATTATATCCAAAGACTGCTTGAATTATATCCCAATATTACACGAATTTCCATTATTTAATCATCAGTTAGAGAATACGCCTGCACATATCAGGAAAACAATGAACTATTTATTCATGGCGATATATTTACGCAGAGGTACAGACTAACTTAAATATAGAATAAAACTAGAAATTCGTATTACTCTATTGTGTTAGAGTTACATTCAATATCCCCCTTTCTCTCTCTCTCTCTCTCTCTCTCTCTCTCTCTCTCTCTCTCTCTCTCTCTCTCTCTCTCTCAATATAAATATTGTTTGATGTGGGGATGAAAGGCAATAACATAATAGATGCAGAAAATCAGATTCTGAATAGCTTTCCTGGAAGGTTAGGGCAGATTGTATTGCACGCACTTAAAATATTTGCCTTCAATAGTTATATCCCTATGGAATAAAGCTGATATATAATTCCATTAACTCTATAGTTTTGTGCAGTATATAAAGACGAGTAGCGTACAAGAGGCTTGAAAGCACGTTGCAGGTTATTGGTCTAAAACATGTCTTCCATAGCCACTTAAAGCATTGATCAAACATGACGTGACATATCGAATCTATCGCAATATCGTTTCATCAAAGTTGATTACAATCAAGTAATGGTTTTGTGTCGTAGGTAGGCCATATTATGTTTATCTACCTCAGACTGAACGTCACATACCGGCAGCCATCCTTAATTTGACTACATAATGTCACTCAGCTAACCAATAATAAAAACAAGCAATTTTTTTATTTATGCGACAAGCTTCTTTTTCTGCTTATATTCAACCATTCCCATAACTATCAAACTAGTTAAACGTGAAGCAGTCGTAACCAGTTCCTTTAAGATATGTTCGCCTACTATCCAGTTAATAGCATTGATTTATATGTGTGCAATTTAACATATATTACTCTCATAAAACATCAAAAGAATGCGTTCAGTTTATTTTCGTCCTGCATTGTTTTATTAGACTTACATTAATGAACGACATTAAACACCACTAACACCAATGCTAAGTTTAAAATATTTTGATTAAATTTGTTCGTGCTTTCAGTTAAAACTGATTTGGTACTCTTCGTATGTTAAACGTTACTTTATGCATCTAGTACTTTCAATTGCTTCAAACGGAGTTTGTACTTTCAATAAGTTTAAACAGATTGTATACGTGCAGAACGTTTGAACTCATTTTGTACGTCAGTATGTTTGATTTGATTTTGTACTTCCAGTAATTTTTAACTGATTTTGTATTTGCAATACGTTCGAATTGATCTTGTACTTTTATTGCGTTTTAGCTGATCTTGTAATTACAGTAGGTTTGAACTGATTTTTTTTACTTCCAGTATGTTTAAACCAACATTTTTACCTCTGTTATCTTGTGTTCAAGCTTACCCACCAATTTGGCCATATAATTATTTTTACAAAAGTATAAAGATAATGGAAAGTGTACACGCAACGATATTTTATTAATATTGCACATTTTACACATCATTATCTAGAATATTTAACGTGAAAACGATCTCATCATGAAATATACATCGAAATTGATATAAGGTGATTGATATACGACAGTCTAAATGTAGCCAAAGATTAATACTATAATATCACCCCTATTTTACGAGGGGGTGTGGGTAACGATTGTATTGCAAATATTGCACACATCACATAATATGAACGGAATAGATGTTCCACGGTTAGATTATCTGGATTTCTCCCTATTAGGCTATTTAGTTTGATCACATGACAATATGGAGTCAGCGTTCATCTGACTTTATATAGCGGTGAGCAACACATGGAGCATACGTGGCAGGGAACCAGACTGGTATTCTTCCAGTTTATAAATTGAAAACGAAATAAAAGAAGCAAAATATGAATTTAGAGATCTAGCGTTGTATATGGGTGTTCCATTCAGAGGTATATTTATTATTAGTTTTAGATCTTTGGTAAGAAGCAGTCAAAGAAGAGCGACTGGTTTGAGGATAACTCCGCCAAACTCACGCCAGTCGTATAAGAGCGTTGCAGTGTTCAGCTGGAATACAAACGATCCTTCTGCCAGAGGAACATAAAGGCACATAGTTCTATTAGAAGCAAAGTGCAGAGGTTTGCATGGCAGTGCATTAGTGAATAGTGACTTGAGCTCTGTCAGAATATCCAGTCATCAGCAGATATCGAAAACATCAGAGGCATATACGATGGCATAAAGAAATGCCGTGTCCTATGAAGAATGTAATAGCATCACTGATGTCTGGCGATACCGTCCTCGACAAGGGCAAGCAGATAGAGCGTTGCGTGGAGTAGTACTCTAAATTGTACTCCATAGAGAACTATGTGACCAACGATGCCCTAAAAGCCATTTAAAACCTTCCGCTCATGGCAGAATTGGACGAGAAAGCTACTGTGGCAGAACTAAAGAAAACCTTCAAGAAAATGTCCTTAGGTAAAGCCCCAGTGCATGATGGCAGCGCAGCAGAAGTCATCAAGTGCTGCCTAAATGTGCTGATCACATACCTCACGACCTTCTCTGCCATTGCTCGGATGAGGGTGCAGTGCCTTAGGACATGAACAGGCTAAACTCGTAACCCTGTACAAGAACCAGGGCATCATAAGTGACTGCAACAGCTTCTGGGGGAATATCATTTCTCAGCATCGTGGATAAAGTCTTCGCCTGAATAGACTAGATACGCTTGCTAAGAGAGTGAATCCAGAGACGCATTGCGGGTTCCCCGCAGAGGTCCACAATCCACACGATCTTTTCCGTCATGAGAAATGCCGAGAACTCTACAAACCCCTCTTCATAGCCTTTATGGACCTCACTACGGCGTTCGATCTGGTCAGCAAAGACGAACTCTCCACTATCCTGAAAAAGATTGGATGCCCTCCAAAGCTGCTAAGTATGATCCAGTCCTTCAACGATGATATGAAAGACAATGTAGTACGAAGGCTCAACGTCGTCGTTTTGGGTAATTGGTTAGAAAGGGGAACAAATATTAACCCATATGTTTACATAACAATGTATGTTGGGCGACAATCAGAAATGCTGTGTTAGAAATTGTTCTGCACATATAAAATTACATTGTTTGCTGAGTATTTTCAAAGTATTATTTTATTGCATGCTATTGACAATGTACACTTGCATGTTAGACTTGATGATGTCCAGAACTGAGTTCATTTCTACTTTACATTTAGTCATTTTATTGTGTGTAAACAACTAATATATAGCTAAATTATTATCTATGTGTAAGGGTTGAAAACCAGTATTATTATCATTAGAGGTAAATATGTTTATTTGGGTCTAGGGTTAGGTTTTGGAATTTTTGTGTATTCTACATACTCCATGTTTTGGTTTTTATAAACATCGGGATTATTCAAAAAGATTTTATCCATCAGGTTGTGTTTTTAGAAAATGCTAATTGTGACCTCAGAGAACTAAATATACTCCATAAGCTACAATATAACTGCCTTCTATTATTGATTTATTCTGGACTTCTTTTGAATTTTATTCACAACTTATTTTATTGGAATAGCCTAAAAGTGCTGGTGCGCCGTTAAAATACAATTAATATATCAAGTTTATTGGAACTTGTGTCTGCTATTCTTGAAATATTTTGGGATTTGATTCGCAATTCTGTAAGTTCTTTTTTCTCATTTTCACCTTGTATTCTAGAGAAAAATTATTTATTGAATTTTACACAGCTTGTTGCCTAAGACTCTCTTTTGTTACTTATTTTAAAACCATATACTCACAGTGTTCATATGTTAAACATTGGGGCTACGTTGTACCATTGCCGTTTTTTTTACAGTCTATCGGGACGCACGGGAAGTTAGTATTACACTGTATCATTGTACGACGTGGGTGACTTAAAGTTTCAGGCACAAAGGCGGAACTCTTGTAAAATGTGTCCGTAGGTTAATGGGACAAACCAAACGGAAATGATATTGCTGAAAGGTAAATGGGACAAACGTTTATGATCACAGACGGGACTGTTATTTTCAAAAGTTTCATCTACAAGCCAATACACCACACATATTATCCAGCAGCATTTTTAAAAGAAATAGAATCCACGTTGGAGAGAGAGAGAGAGAGAGAGAGAGAGAGAGAGAGAGAGAGAGAGAGAGAGAGAGAGAGAGAATCTATATCACTAACAAAGAAGGTCATTCAGTAGCTCCTGAAAAATATTTGCACATTTGGGAGACTAACAACGGCTGATATGTACTCGAAGACCTTTAAACTGTTCTAGTTTGAATTGCTACAAGACAAACAACAATGTTTCGCTAACAATGTTGCTCGCTTGAAACTGTATTTATCACGACAGTTTGAAGTATTTTGCCTGAATCGAATTTAGTACACTGGCATTATTAACATCTTTCAAAGTCATTGATTAAACTCAGCGCGTTTAACAAACTAGGGATGACCTAAACAAGACTGATGGAAAGGCCACACTTCACAACACCCATATTTCACATCCTTTAGTTAACGGACTATGCAACATTGTACTATTGGGCTGAATTCGCAGAACCAAACTGAGTATCGTCCGAATTGACATTTCACAGCATCAGCTGTGTTTAGCAGAACATTCTTCTTGAGTCCCAGGTATGCTGATAGGAACAAGGCAGTACAATGAAAAAGATTTCAGAAGTGTATTCGAAAATCTAGCATGCTACAACAAGTATAATAAATAGAAATCTTGCTACATCAAGTGGTCATTTACAAAGGGACAGCTGTTGGCATTCCTGAAACATAGAAACATCAAGACGACTTAGCTCTTCGCTATACATTGAAAGTACACACTCAAGGAGCACTCATGTTTGAAACGCCAATTTTCCTATATAGAAAAATAATTCTAGGGTCTTATCAAAAAAATTTAAATTATTTAACCCAAATAACAAGGTTTTACGGATATAATGATAATTCTGAGAAATGTGACCAAAGATTTATCAATCGAGACAAACACATTTTTTTGCGGAAGTGTCGTGGGTGCTGTGTTCATCATACAGACCAAAGATTAATGAAGAAAATGAATGAGTTCATTGCTCGACCTTCAAGCAAACCTTTGACAATCGATCTTGTTATAACAACATCGAATGAAACTTTTCCAATATTGATAAGGTGCTTGTGAATTATTGAGATTGTGTTCCACATGTGGACATCTGATAGGAGCTCAAACCTCAATGGCTCGCGTTGCTCCAGGAATAAATGTTTTATGCCCAAAGCGTGGATTTGGACCATCAGTGCTACATTAAATACTTTGAATGAACCGAAGGAATAACAGTACAAGAACAAATACAATAGGACTTGAATATTGTATAACTTCGAATTTACAAATGTGACTGGTGTTAATGCCCCTACATTTGCATCGCTTGTCTTGCGTTTGAGAAGTACATGCAATAATACTTTATTTTTTTAACTGTTCCAATTGTAGTACAAGTCAATGAGGACGTGTAAACAAACGTTTGGGGCTCTCTTACTCTTTCCGATTTTGCCGACCGGAGTGTTGACTCTACCGACTACACTTGGTGCGAAAATGAGACTCAGCGTTACTAGGACAGCATTGGCTAACATTTTATGGTTGACACATTCGTTTTAGCTTTTAATCAGAATGAGGTAAAACTTGACCTGCAGACGACATGGATGGTTCCAAACTATTCTTCATGAATGTTCGTGATGTACAATTTAAACGATTCGTTATTTCTTTAGCCGTCGCGGAAAAAGGAAAAAGGCGCTTTGAGTAAAATGCTTAAAACGTTTGGAATGGCAGAAATGATCAAAGTTAATTTTTCATACTTTTTCATTACCAAGGCTAATCAATTTACTGTGGTCCCCAATTTACATGACATTCATTATTACAAACTTGACGGTACACACGCAGAACAACGGGAATACTCATGATATCATCTCACCCTTCAAACCATTTGACTTTCAAGAAGACATTTTGGAACACTGCTGATCACATGCAGATATCTTGTACCAGTGTTATGGAAAAGTTTGATATTTATTTTTGCATCAACCTTGAATATTGACTGAAGAACAATATTTATAAAACAACCAGCAATTGTATGCTTTCAAACGGTATTAACACGACCTCTTTAAATCTGATCTTCCTGAAACTGATGTCATAAATTGCGAACGAAAATACACAACTATATGCATTTTTATTTGAAGCCAGTTTCAAAGACCTATAACCTGATTTCAGTTGACTACAAGTTAATTACTACAGGGTATAATTTAGATACAAGCAAATTATGGCAGCTGAAGAAATAAGAGAAGACATACACTCAAAGACATAAATGAAAAATGCATGAGCGAGTCCCTTCTATTATTGCTCGTCCGACAAAACCAAGCCTTGTCCAAGTTAATACTATACGACGCAAAGGATTTCATGAGCAAAATAATCTATTCTCGAAAGGAAACGTCACGGTTAAATTATATTTTCAAAACTAATTTTTATGGTGAACTGGTACGACGATTACGCGGGACGGATATAATTTATGATCATTTGATTTTACTCCAGACCAAGGTAGATATGAAAGACATTTCTATCTAATACGATTGCTCAAACGTCCTGTGGAACTTCAGCTCTCAGTATCTCTGGTCAACACAGTAAACATCATCTTGTATGAAGAATTTGACAATACTCTGTTAATGAACAGTAGTAAAGAAGTTATCCTAGATTATTAGAAAGGGACAGATAGGTGATACGAATATATTTGATCCAGATAAAACAAAAACTAAAATAAAATTGAATTATCAATATTTAGTCCCGATTTAATGATTTTAGATTACACGGGTCAGATTACATGGTGTGTTGAGTATAATGTATTTAGTTCTTCAACCAAGTCTTGAATTTCCCTTGTGTTTTTTCGTGACTTGTTTGAAATGACTACGCTCGAAATGATAAACAAGAAAGATGTTTTCTGAACATAATGGTTATCCATTTTCTTTCGCTCAGAAATGTAGTGTGCAAACAATATGACATTTCCTTAGCTAGAAGTCAGATTTGACATCATAATTTGCCAGTCATGAAAATACGTATATATTTAATATTGTTATGTTCATGTCTTGCGTTAAAGAACCTTCTATTTCTTTTAAACATGATAACTTTAAACAAGTGATGTTTCCCTGCTTTTGGACTGACTGAAACAAATTGTATTGTCGTGCTATTTCACATTCCTCTCAATCGATCTTAGGGTTTTCGTTCCGTACATGCTTCTTCCGTATAATAGGGGGATTTTATAACACTTCCAACTCATACTTGATTCGAAGACACTGGGCACGCATGCATTGTATCTGGCAAACACCTGGTCCAAACAATGATGCAGACCCTAGTAGAAAACGTCATGCGCGGGGAAATAACCTGACGAATGGAAGACAAAAAACACAGACAAATAAGTAACAGAGGCAGCAACACCAAGAACGGCAACAGCAACAACAGGAAATATTGATAGACATGATGGCGTGTAGAAGGGAGATGGAAAAAGTCCTGTTTTCCTTTATTGTGGTGAGGCACATGGTATGACGTGGCCATCCTGAAACAAAAAAGACTATTTACCAAAATCAAGCTGCTTTTTTTAGCGGCACCCAGATCTCTAGAAAACAGATATTTTAATTGTTCTCCAAGCTGCTTAATGCTTTGTGTTTTGTGTGTGATTATGCGTGTATGTCTTTGTCTATCCTCAAAATTTTTTAAAAAAAAACCTTCCTTTAATAAATATGGGTTTGTTTGGCTATTGTGTTTTTTTTTTGTGTACCACTAAACTTTACCCAACACTTATGTGACTAATGTAAAAGTGATTTTTACAGTGTACTTTTAATTCCTGTACTGTCCCATTAAAATGATACAACAGACATTCAATATTAAACCGTTTGTACATGGGATTTCACCTTTGTCCACCAATAGGCATTTCCATGGATACGTATGAACTAATACTAATTCCCGTTGGTGCCCCATACCCACATGCAACTACATACCATATAAACATGAGCACGTGTTTCGTCTTTGAAGCAAAACAATTATGTCTGCACTTGGAGTATTTCTATAGCAGCAAGATTATTGTGAGTGTTTTCATTTATGTTTGTACACGGCTATATTAATATGTCCATTATTTCGTTTAACTCGTATTAGAAAAGTATATAATCGGATTGAATACTAGTCCTGTAAACAGATGTAGACAAGAACCCTCGAACAGCCGCATTCAGAACTCGAATAATTACTGTTGTGTTCTATATATCAGATCGGGACAGATTTACAGTCGGCAGTGTGGCAGTTTATAGTAATGTCTTTTACTTGGGAAGCATGCCGCATATATGTATCATCATGTATCACCCAGTCACATTATCCTGATAATAGTACGACCAGTCCCAACGCTAATTTCCTAACGCTGAGCACTGGTGCGAGGTAGCTGTCAGTACCATTTTTATAAGTCATATGACTCAGCCGGGATTCAAACCCTTGAGCTCCCGCATCCGAGGCGAACGCTAGAACCACTAGACATCGTACAGAAGAGAACGAAATAGGCACAACATTTTATATGTTTTGCCCTTCTTTGTATAATTGTTATCTTGAATATCGAGATGCGAAATATTTGCACATACAGGTTGCATGGCACCTTTAAATTAAACTTAATATTAGGAGGTTCTAATAAATATACAACGGTCCAAATAATGTTCTGAAAATGTTAGTTATTAAAAAGTATTAACAGTATTCTGAGGTTGTAAATATATTTACAAGAGCCATATTATCAAAATTATGTGAGTATGCCATCCTTTGAAGAGGATAAAATGGAAATATAATTCCAAATGGCATTATTCAGTAAGCACCAGCTATACTGAGATAAAAGTCATAACTATATTCAGATCATATATAGTTTGGGTGGATGAAGGTGGCATTAGTATGATAAAACTGCATCATAGAATGTTCAAATGGATAACTTTTGATTAACTTGGATTACAATATTTCATTATATTTACCATTTATATTGCATTATATGTACCATGCTAAAACACTGCACGAAAAATGTTGCATTTGTTACAAATTGTGCCTAATGAATTTCGCGACCAAAGTTAGGTATGTTTTAGTATTGTACTTGATGACATATATGTTTCCCGGTGGTAATTTGATTACAGGATGCGTAGGTGGTTAAGCAAGACAAAATACATTTAACTTTACTATTTATACAGCTTTCTGACATTTTTAGTGCTAGCCATGTGTATGAGCCGGAAATATTATATGCCTTTAGGCATTGAAGCAATTTTATTCTTTAACTACGATACTCAAGCAGCACAACTCTTGGTTAATGTATCCGCATAATTCAAGCTGAACACATTTGTTGCCAGAAAGTGATACTTTTCTATTATTTATTTCATTTTAAAATTGTATCGTACTTTTAATTTAATGGGCAAGTCCCACTGAAACACACAATTTCTCAATACATCGACTGTCACTATATTACGGGTTTATACATTAGACTGTATACTATCATGCAGAACGTGGCCATAGATTATATCTACTTAATTTGTTCAAAATCGGAAAATATCTATGATCTCTTCAAATTCTTTGCCAGTTACAGTGTTTCTATCCGTTTTTCCAATCGTATCAAAAGTAATATGTTGTTTTTCTACAGTAGTTCTATGAATCGTACTGTTAATATCACAACGCTTCGTAAATAAATCCACTGGCTACCCATACACAGTTATGTCAAATACTATTACTCCTCTCTCTCTTCCATTTCGATCATACTTCTGGTCCGAAATATTTGTATTTGGCCATTTTGCGTGAGGTTCGATACTATGCAAAAGCGTTTAAATATGTCCGATTTGCATGAGGTTTGACAAACATAGGACAGTCTAATACTAAAGAAACACACACACACAGACACACACACACACACACACACACACACACACACACACACACACATATACATACATTTTGCAATTGTTTTAATAATGAGGGTAGGTAAGTAGTTTTATTCTAAAAGAAATTTTTTGTTTTAATGGTAATTATGATTTTCTTAAATTATTTAATTTGATTATTTGTTAACATGGAGGAAACATGCTAGCGACTGCAGTGAGAAAAGCATATTTTGACTTGCTTGTCTACTTATGGGTTGAAGTGGCAAACGATATTGTATCTATATCCCCCGGATGGTTACCTGGTTATGGTTACACATATGTTATTATCAGTCTCTGTACATTTTGTTACCGTTTTTGTGGTTTGGGATTTTATTTTCTCGTATGCTATATCAATAATTAATATAAATGTGAAAATGCACTCAAGTCACCATTCCCTACTAGTTTAGTTCCATTTTTTTCTGAATTATTAGACGTTGGAATTAACATTGTATTACTGCGTGCTGAATTTGACAATATAGACTATCATGGATAGTTCTGCTTTTAGTTAGACTATTTTGTCTATTAAATGGAAAAAAGATAAAAAGACAAAATAAAGACAAACAAACCAAATAACACAATATGAAACAAAATAGTATTAATATGATCTATAAAGGTATCGTGAACTAGGTTGGTGTTGGATGCTCCAAGTCTTATTTTTAATTATTACAGAAGACCCAACCTGGCTCGTTTTTGTCAGAAATTAAATTAGTGATAGAGAGATACAAAACTCCGAGCCCCCAGTCAACTATGTCGACAGTCAAATTACTGAATATACAAAATGTTAAATTGAAATAACAACAACATAATATCATTCAACAACAGATAGACATTTCTCAAAATAAATTCTAATTTTAAACTCTATCACTTGTCGTTGCTCGACGAATTGACGGCCTATTTCATCATCTGACATAGTGTAATAGATGTTCGACCTGTCCTGTGTTCCTTCTAATCTGTAATATGTTTCTCTGGACTGGTACTCTAGCTCCCCTTCAGTCTGTCTACTGTTACCTCCGTTTTCTACTTTTCTCGTCTCCCAGGGACTCGGGACAAACTGCACAAGGGTATTTCCCTCTGTCTCCTACAGTTAGTCTGGTCCCTAAAACCTTCCTGTTCGAAGCTTCTTTGTAATTCCCAGAATAATACAGTTTCCCGCAAATTTCGAATGACGTCGGAGTAGCTTATCTTCCCTTATTATTTCCGCAAGATGTTTTAGCGACAACTGACGTTTAATTCTCAATATACTAGATTTAAATTGCGATTCAGATGGTGGCTACGCCTTGCATATTTCGAGTGGATGTCGATTCACCACTAGTTCACATATTAGCAGATACTGATCCCCTCCCCGGCAGTCTATCAAGGCTTGATTTACGATCCCCACATGACGTTCCTTTGATGCCAACACAGGATTCATCACTTCCCAGTGAAACATATTATATAACTGGCTTTGCCAAATTAAAGCACCAGTCACGTGTTAGTATGGCCATGTTAAATAATTGGCTTGACAACTCTTTGTTTGCAAGGCAAACATCTTAACCTTTATGGCACGGAATTATAAGCCTCAGGGTCCAGCATAAGCATGTTGCAATCTGGTTATTATTCCTTACAACGTGACACTGTCTTTAGTGTTTGTGAATATGATATTAATGTTGTTGCTTTCTGCCAGCCTCAATCTTTGCTGTCATTATTGTTCTTGGAATTGAGTTGTCCCTAATGCCAAAAGTTTGTAAACTTTGAGGGTTCGTCATTTATAGTCTATCGTCCGAACTGTATCTGAATTCCCTACACAATTGAAGTATTATTGACAAGTAATGTTTGACACTGCACTTATTTTGGTTAATTGTCATTTGACTAGTTACATAATGTCAATGATATTTCAGATACAAAAGTACGACACGAATATGAAGTTGGATTATATTTAGCATATTATTAATTAATTGTTTTCATCGTCGTATAGTCCTGTTTCATTCCATCTTTTAGTTTTTTATGCCCTCTTCTTAGTGTGATTGTCCGTAGCACAAGGTCACATCTAGACGTCTGGGTAGATTGTTGATTTGGGTCGTAAAGCTGCTTCCCTTGATTCTGAACGCATGGCATCTACAGTCGAGTCAATATTCGATGATGATGTTTTCCTCCATTATCGCCCATATTTGTATTGTTCCGCCGATCATTAGGTTCAGCCCTTCCAAGTTGAGCTTCTGTATTCCAAATCTCAGCGGGATACGAAAAGGACTAAGTAAGAATGGTCATTTACATGTGTGAAATCAATAACGTATTAAATGGTCATGTTATAGAGAGAGATAACCTGTGACAAAACTCCTTTGGCTTCAAGCCATTTAGTAGTTCGTCGCTGGGTTGGCAACATGAGTAAAATTACCCGCGTTTGTTATCATCCTAATTTAGATAGCACTCGCTCGACACGGATTAAACGAAACAGTTAAGTTGCTCTCATAAGACCTGGAAATGAGCGAAATAGTTAAACATTTCACATAAATAGTGGGATTATGTGAAACGTTACATAGATCTCATAAGACGTGGGATTATCTGAAACGTTACATAGATCTCATAAGACATAGGGATTAGTGAAATAAGCAAATTGTCAGAGCCGTAGCTGAACACTAATATAGTGAAACATTTAAACTGCATTAATAAAACATTTAAATTACAATATAGTTAAATGGATTACATAAGACATTGTAACTAGAAATCTCTCCTAAGTCATGGCAATTAGTTAACCAGTCAAATTATCGGAGTCACTCGACAGATGTGATCAATGGCTAATGATGATACCGAAAGAACGAATACCCAAGGTAGCCCTCAATTGGATACTAGCTGGTAAACGTAAATGTTGATGGCCAAAGATAACTTGGCAAAGGACAATGATGACCGATTTGGGAGAGATGGGATTAGATGGCTGGACGTAGTTGCAGGCATATGTTCCATACCGGATGATGCAGACTAATTAACTGAACTAACTAATATGCTATTTCAAATGCAGAACTTTACAATAAATCTAATTAGTTTGTAATCCTTAAATAATTTCAGCATAGGTAGATATAGTTGTATAGTTTTAATGTATATAAATCTTAAATCCAATTTAAATAAAATAAACTGGATCTGCTTCCATAAGAGTTTGTATTTTATTAACTAGAGAGCATTGGACCAGTGGACCTCTAAGTCAGTGGAGTTTAACACTTATTCAACATATCGATGGAGCATAACTCCTACATCAGTATGACAGAGAAAGGATACAGTGTTTTGCATTATCGTCTGCTTTTCTTTTGGACAGTTTATTCTCAAAACTTTAGTTGCAATCAAGATTGCATTCGAGTTTTGATGATAAACAATACAAACAGTTGCACCAAACTAACGTTACTACTGTTACATCTGCTAATTAAATGTATGATTAAATAGATATCAAATTTAATTCTGGTTTGAGATGTATCATTTAATTAACTGATGTGCTTGGAATATAGGCCTTGATTCTAAACACTATAGATTGTCTTGAATTCTGAGTATTTTCTCCAAAACTATGTCATCATATTAGTCTAAACTTGTTTTTGGGGAGGGAATTCAACTTTCAAATGGATTGATTGTAGAAAATACAATCGTCTTTTTTTTAAAAAAAACAAAAAAGAAATAAGCTATTACATATGTTTTCTAAGCAAAGAAAAATGATTTTACCTAAGTTTTGTGAAATCGAATGTGGGGACCACTAATTGAAATGTTAACATATTATATTTTGAACTACTTTTCACCTAACAATTATACTTATTGAGAAGGCGTTATTGTTTGTGTTTGTTTAAGCATTATTCTGGTCCGCTGAACATTTGTCCGGTCCGTAAAGCTGTGTATCAGATAACAAAAGTAACATAATGTTAAAGTTCACTCTGTACCGTAAACAGCCAGCAAACGCGAAGAACCTAATTTAATTAATTAATAAATTACATCAAATACAAATATTATCAGCATCAATAAAAGCATGTTCATCATAAATTTTTTTCCGTATAAAATCATAAATGTACACATGCATTATTTGTCTTGTATTGTTTTCCTATTGATACGATTACAAAATATATGCTTAAATACTTTGTATTAATAGATTGTTTTCTTCCTCTATACCATAACAATGAATAGAAGGGATTACTTATTTTATACTGACGTTGTTCGTGAACCTTCGACTCACATAGCATAATAATCCTTTGGCATATGCAATTGTATTGTCAGATAAAATCAGCAAGTATAGTGTGTAAAAGAGATTAATTATCAATACATGTCAAATGTTTTATTGCTTTGAGCTAATAAAGACACGGGAACAGCATAAATATGTAAAGGTCCTCTTTGAAGGGCAGACAGTAATCAAACTTTAATAGCATGGCCTGAACATCTACATAATTGAACCTAACGTCGATGTAGTTGTGTTGCCTAAAATAGAACTAGACAAAATCAAATATTGAAAAATGTTGTTAGAAAATATAATCCAATATGAGAGATGTCTGTTAGATGATAAGAGACTAGTGTCTGCGGAATTCTCAGATGGTATGTTTGGGAAGTCAAAGTTGCGTCACTTTGAACATTTACGTTATAGTCTCGTGGCAAGGAAAGAAAATGCTCTTAAACAGTAAGGCTGGGGTGGAGGTTAACGGGATCTCTTTCAAAAAAAGTACTTTCCATTAGTTTGAACAACTTGAAGGCAATATTATTACGTTCAAATACTATATCTTGCTTTGTTCTGGGTGCTACTAATTGAACAGCAGAAAGCTGAAACCTAACGCTTGCCACGTTATTATTTTTTTTACAGCTGATGTAAATGGTTTTCATCACATAGTTGAACATGTAATGTAAATCAATGTTGTATGTCCTCCACTAGCAACTGTGAAATATAAGCAGCACTCAGTCCATCACCTTGTAGGGCTAAGGTTAAACTTAGTACGTATATTTTCTTTTCCTAATTTTGGAATGAGCGTACATGACAAATATTTGGACAAGTGGCTGCCATACCTTGGAGTATAGAATGAATCATGATCTTGATTTCACTCTGCAGCCTGTTCCTGATGCAGAATCAGTCCTAGGAAATTAACCTTTTATACACTCTACACGCTGTCCCTTAACACGAATCAGACATACCAAAGTTTAGTTTCTTTTTGTCCTGACCACGAATCAGAACTACGAAATTTACATTCCATTCATTTTACATTCTATTCCTGATCCATATTCAGAAATACGAGATTTACCTTTCTTTTAGTCTACGCTATGTCCCTCATCCATAATCAGACATACAAATTTTATCTTAGCCTGCTTTTATTCAAATCATGCTTATATCGGCTTAGTATTACTACATTAATCGAAAGTACCACTCCAGGATTTTCCTCAAGCTACATTACTCTAGCGATCTGAAGAATCAGTTAATTGTCCACTGTACAATATATTTAGTATTTGTTAAAATAAAATTTAAGATTTTTTTAATGAATTGGAAATTATCAGATGTAAAGATTGCATAAGAAAAGAACGAAAACCGTCACGTGATAATAACTGCATTGATCTTTATTTTGTACTTTTATGTTTTCGAGAAGTGTTTATAAAATATTTACTTAACTAAATTAACACAATCATTTAATTTGTTCATCAGGTGATTCGACAACCCATCAACTGAGAGACAGTTACAATAAAACAATTGTTCCAGACGAAGGCAATGAGGTTAGAACGATTTCTTTGATGTAATCTGAGATAAAGGGGTGCGCTTAAAACTATTATTAACAGTGTTCAAAGAAACACTATCTTTAGTAGTGACAAATGGGCGATTTAAAATTTGCTAGTTGAGATCGGTAACCTCGTTCTATATCCAGTGACTATATGGTAGAGTCACACACGAGCTAATGATTCGAACAAGTGCATCCAAACTACTGATGAGCCTTTTCTACGTTTGCATTAGCGAGTAAAATTATGATTTATACGTGTCTCTGTCAGCCCCAAATCACGTTCGATTGATCAATATGCAAATAGTTTTCAATTTTTAATGGATATTCCTCAAACAATGTCCCAATCAATGTAAGTGTTATTGGCAATCCAATCCCTCAAATACATAAGGCTGTCATAGTTCATCAATTAACAAATGTAAAGATGAATCTAGAACGAATGAGCGAAATACGGTTAAATAGCTACCCGAATAGCTGTGGAATGCTTCAAACGTAATGTTATCACTCAAATTGGTGTTGTATATATGTAAGATTTAGACATTCGGAGTTGTGTATTATTGCTAGTATACCACTCTGATGGTTTTTCATTTACGCTAAGTGGGACCATGCACTATATTAGCCAAAATGTAATACATCAACAGGATTCTGACTTGCATGCCGTTATTATTTGAAATTTAGGCTTATGAAAACCATTTTTTCAGTACAAATAAACGATCATTTGTTGAGAGATATTGAGTTTTGTTTCCCCTGTTATGGTGGTCAGCAGCTGCTCTTGTTAGTATGATGTAAATGACGGTATCACCGAGCCTGTCAGATGTGGAATCATCGAAACGGCGTTTTCATTCATATAGTTTTTGATAATGGCAAACGGCATAGCAGAGTCTCAGCATTCCACCGCTTCCACCATTTTCAGCAAGGTTGTTCATTTAAACGACTCGCAACATTGCAACATCTTGAATATTTACATACGATGTTTTCAGTTGGCTTGTTTGATCTTCAAAACTAACGATCTCGCCCTAGACAACCTAAGCATTATCCAGGATACTAAACAAATGCGCTTTAATGGTAAACCTGCTCTGGTCAACATCAAAGTTCCGTCTGTTGGATAACTGTCATATAAATATAAATATATATATATATATATATATATATATATATATATATATATATATATATATATATATATATATATATATATATATATATATATATATATATATATATATATATATATATATATATATATATAATGATATACATTTTGTAAAGTGTTTCGTTTTAAGTGACAAGGTAATATCAATCATATATTGTGGGGTCAGTCTTGAGGACACTTTCCTTCCCGTGAGTGCACAATCCTTGTTTAACAAAATGATGATCCCTAATTGGCCCGTGCAAGGGTGCTGGTAACATGGATGTGAATAAAACAATGTCCGCCTAGGTTTAAATAATCAATATCTTCAAGTGTGTTGCAAATCCAGTACCAGTCTAAATACAATAAGTGTTAAGATTCCATTATGCGAGAAAAAAATCCATATTATTTCATCCCGCATGAAAACACATCAGAAATGCTTGATTGACTTCATCATCACGGGAAAAACTTGGCTAGCAACGAATCTTTCGGTTAGTTATACAAGAGTAGTCGGAAACCTCTGTCGCATGGTATTCTGCAAGCTGTTTCTGGTAATCGATTACCTTGTCCTTTTTTAAATTGATTTACAAGATGCAAACTGAGAGATTGTTCAATCATCAGCCTTTCTCAATGATGCCTCGAATGCAGTTGCGACGGTTTCTAATGGAGCCCCGTTTGTAACCGTGGCAGCATTCGAAAATAACGCTAGAAAAACTGTTGGGAACGGACATATTCCATCTGACTTTTATTAGTTGTGTCATATTTGAATCATATTGATAGACCAGAGTAGGTTGCATTGTAGTCACTATATCTGACAACAGCTAGAATGGCTGTGCCAGTATAGACATTGATCTAGCATGATTCAATTTCCATTCCATCGACACATTAATATGCGTTGCTAAATCACGTCCTGACACAGTTGTTGACAAATCCAGCCTCTAAGGGGTAATCAGTATCGTTGTTGTGATTAACATTCCATAAAGGCTGTCACGTTGTAAGTAAGGAGCAATAACCAGATTGCAACACGTATATGCTAGACAATGAGGCTATTAATTCCGCGTTATACATGTTACGAGGCCAGCCTTGCGAACAATGAGGTGTCAAAGGCAGTGTTAAAATGGTAATAGGAACGCGTTACCGGAGCTTTTTTTGATGGCGCGCGATTCAAAAGTAAGTCTTAAATAGCCGGTGTTGTCTTCAAAGGAACACATGAAGTGGGGGTCATAAATCCACCCTTGACAAACTACCGGGGAGGGGTCAGCGTCTGCTAATTGTTTAGACCATGGGTAAAGCGACATCGACTTAGAATTGAGCAAGACAATGCCACCACTGGAATCGCAAGCTTAATTCTACAAGCTTATTTCTAGTATCTTGGAAGCTAAACGCCAGTGGTCGCTAAACAATATTGCGGGAAGTTATAAGCTGCTCCAAAATGGGCTGGAAACTTTGCTATTTTGGGAATTATAATGGAACGTCTGACAGGGCAGCGACTTATGTGCATAATTTAAGGCAAAGTAAAATTACTTTATGTGCAGTATGTATAATTCAGTACTAGAATCGATAGTGCGTAGATTTACCATTTGCAAGCTTAGATTCCTTTGTAATATTTGATTCATTTGTAATGTTTGATCTACATTCATATTTTGAGATATGATCAACGTTTATGTAAAGAATTAATATTGAAATTTGCTATTTGGTTAATTCGAAAAAAATGTGATAATCTAGATTTGCAAATGTTTAATTGAATTATAACTTTGTATCATGGTTGCAGTGTGCAACATTAGTTAATAGGGATCTTTGACTAATTGTGTATGCTTTGTAAGAGTATCATGTGTAAAGATATATCAGCGCATGGATATGTGGATATCTGTATAAACGTTGTAGATGTGTAATGTACAGAAATGCATCTGATTAAGTGATATTGTTCTGTATAATAAGACTGAGAATCTATATTGACCGATGTAATGAAATATATTGATACATGCATAATAAGAAGTTGATCACGTGTACACCAAATCAGAAAGTAAGGGTATCTCGATGTGTACGAATGCGAGACTAAAGAAGGTAATCTTATCTGATGACAGATTGTGTGTGAGGCTAGATAGCTAGAGGAATACGCTAATGTCCTTGTGTGTTCATACAGGAAGCTTTAATGGAACAGAGGGGTTATAGGGGACAGAGGGAAATATCCTAGTACAGTTGGTCCCGAGTCTCTGGGAGACGAGAAAAGTAGAGAACGGACGCAGAAGTTGATGGACCGAATGGGACTGGACTAACATTCCAGAGAAATAATAATACAGATGTTTAGGAACACAGGGCAGGAAGATAATATATCACACTAAGTCAATTGATGAAATAGGCCGTCACTTGTTCGAGTGAAAGACGAGTGATAGGGTTTAAATATTGAATTTCATTTGAGAAATGACTATCTGTTATTGAATAGTATTAAGGTGTTATTTTTTGAAATCCACCTTTTGTGTATTCAGTAATTTAACTGTCGGCATCGCTGACTGAGGGCTCGGAGCTTGGCATATCTCTATCACTACTTCCAATTTCTAACAAAAACTAGCCAGAGTGGGTTGTCTGTAATAATTAAAAATAATATTGGGAGCGCCCCACACCAACCTAGTTAGTGGGAACCTCTACAGCTGCCTTACACAAGAAAATAGCGAAGCGATGCATACACTTACAATGAAATCACACTTTTTTTAGGACCCATTGTCAGGCACAATAATGCTGAAAATTGCTTTTGTTTCGATCAGTCGTGAGAGGTACGTACGAGTCAACACTGGAAGTGATACTTTATCAAAAGTTTCATTGACGGTTTGGTAGCCTCCAAACTAGTATTGAGGTATCCCATACATACAATTTGCATGTACTCGGGAATATATTCTGATCAACCCATAATTATTCTTATTGACAAACGTGTGATGTTGACCGTATACGGTGCACATTCAAGTTAAATGTGCGTGTAAATATATATATATATATATATATATATATATATATATATATATATATATGTGTGTGTGTGTGTGTGTGTGTGTGTGTGTGTATGATTTGGATTTTTAAAGCAGCGTTAAAAATTGTTCAGCCATTTCGCTACGGTGTCTGCGGTGTGGCAGTTTATTGTGATGTCTGGCACTGGAACATCATGTCACAGATATGTATCATGATTTCACAGCCAGTCATATTATCCTTACACTAACCCCCTAATGCTGAGCGCCAAGGTATAAAGCTTTAAAATGTCTTAGCTGATCACCAATGGGATTGGTCATCCGATCTCTTCATTGATCACTTCCAAGTGGTATTTGGACGCAATGTTTTCACTATTGCTCCAGGTGGCGCTACTGTATACTGAAAACACAAACGTGTTATTTGCATCAAGAGCCCCAAATGGTCTTGATCTGATATCAGACCAAGTGTCGTTGACTCAAAACTACGCCAATACAATTTCGAGTGTGCGTGATTAATCTGGTTTGTTTACTGAAGAAAGCATGACATAAAATTGTATTGTTATTTATGATCGTGCAATAATCTAGTAAAGATTGTGGTTATATGTTTAAGTCGACATTCTGCATTATGATGAAACTCATTTCATGTCAAACAAAACGTGTTTCTACCCGGATGGTCTAAATATGAAGCGATTCAGAATTCACCATCATTGTTATATGCATTATTGATGTGTTTAATGCAAACAAGATCCCACACGTTGCTAAAGTGTCCACGAGATCATTTTCCTTTTGTTGTACATATATGCATGCCCCTCACTAATACGATCAACTTTATGTGTTAGTTTACTTTGCTGATGTTTATACCATTTGCATTCACAATGAAATTTAACCTGGAGTTTGCCAGATACTTACTAGTGTTCAAATGAAACCAGAAATACACGCTTTATCAGTTTGCTAGATACTTACTAGTGTTCAAATGAAACCAGAAATACACGCTTTATCCAAGTTTTCTATGTTTTACTTGCAGACTTCTCCTAGTTTGTCTGTACATAATATTTTCAGTTGTTGGGAAACTCACTGGCAAATGCTGCACCAGTTGTGATTTCTTTAAGGCTGGTCTCACAACATAGTAAACGCGTTTTTCTCGACTCGGATAGTAGTTGTTCAAGGTCTGAAATTCCTTCTTCCGTATCTAATCTGCTCTGGCAAGCATTCGATGGCCACTGGACATGTTTTATCTTCTGTTCTCTTTTTTGTGACTTCATAAATCGTGTTCCGCAATCGTCCTCGTTGTTTTTATCAGTGGTTTAAATATTTATCAGAGACCAACGTACGACTGCAACAGATCTTTGATACGTTTGAGGGTATACATTCACATTTATTCACTATAAAGTTCAAATCGATTGCGCACGGCTTTGCAACCTCCCCAGCTTTCCCTGGAATCTCGTCATTTTATATTTTAATTTTCTTTGTTAACAATAAAATTGTTTGTAAGAGAACGGTTTGCTTGTCCGGGACCACGCGTGTAAACTTAATATTTAATCGATGTTTCTGTTTCAGGAAGCTTTCATGCAATCGGAAGATGATAGTATGAAATACGCATTAACGTATGTATATCATCTGTTCTTATTTATGTTACGGCAGCACCCGGAATGTCGCATTTGTTGTACCGTTGCATTTGCTTTTGTAACTGGATGATGCCTATATAGACAAGCTGTTGAAATGCTAGTTGTGGATTATTTACGAGTCCGAAAAATACATATATACAGGTTGTACACATACCTTTTGGTATCAGCATCCCATGCGCTCGAGCGATGTGCTTTACCTGAATTCTACCATTGGCATACTAGTAGATAAAAAATATCTTTGTCTAATTGAAAATTCCATGAATAAATTTTGTAAGGATGTTTACTCTGTCAGGTTCAGAAACTGCAATACATTTAATCATGGATAATATTTCATTAACTCTAGTACCCCTTTTATAAACGTTCACCGGTATATCTCAGAGAGAGAGCGAGAGAGAGAGAGACAGAGACAGAGACAGAGAGACAGAGAGAGAGATATATAGATAGATACTGCCTTCGGCGACATAAGGAACAGTATAAATTAATGGGAACGAAAAGCGAAACCTTAATGACAATCACGTTAGAGTGGGGCATCTACTGTACGCTATAAAATAACCAATTCAGTTATCTGTAAGAATACAATATTTGATAGAGAAGTTTCAGTTCATAGTGAACTCATTGTTTTTTTTTCCTGTTATACACAAATATCAGAATCAACCATTTGTAATCATTACATAATGTTAAACAATGATAGCATAAATTTTGATAGCTGTATCTGCTGATAATGCTTTATTATTCATAGGAGCTAATTTTGTTTTTAAAGTGTTTGTTCCAAATGGTTGCAGTAACAATTATATTTCCTTTTATCTTATTAGTATTCTAAGTATATAGTTTTAATGTATTCATATCTTCAAACTATTACAAAGATAGAGAATATATTGGTCTTCTTCCTTGTTTAAATATTAACAATACTCGTTAACAAAAATTAACGAACTGAAATCATTATAACAATATAATCTTCAAAACATGCATTCTAAAACAGAGATAAATAACAATTATCTAGCAATTAGTGTTGTGGGATGCTAACGGATGGTGTTTAATAGTCATGCGAATATCTAGGCACACCTAAATCTACTAATAAGATACCATCAACATTGTCACCATTGTAAAATGCCGTAAAATCATCAATGATTTTAATTCGTTGCTTGATTGCCAATTTAAAGTTTGTGATAATCATATGCTAGCAAATGAGCCAATCGTAACTATTATAAGTACATCATGGTAATCACCGTCTTTGTTATAATACTTGTGATTTGCTTTATTCATGTGCTAAATCCAGATTCAATCATCAGATACGTGGCAATAGTCGTTGGCAAATCTAATTCTACAGTAAACAAGCATAATGAGCTAGTCCCGGTTTTCTAATATAATAAGCTGGATCAGGATCTCTATATTTTGCAGGTACGTTATCGTGATCTATTATGTTGCATCTGATTCCCTTTTTTGTTATTTATTCTACTTTAATCGTCTTTCTCACCAATATCTAATATGTTCGTGAATTGTTCTCTTTACTAGTGAACATCATATTGGAAGCGTTTTTTAATCTATAATTTGCATGTACAGTTTCAAAAATTAATTCCAAATACACATAAAATGACCTGTTTAGACTCACATTTTGTCCAACACAATGCTGCATCTATGACGTTACAACATTGTTTAAACTTTCCTATCGACTACCTTATGTGAAAACTTTTTGTGGAAGACTACCTTATGTGGAAACCTTTTGTGGAAGAATACCTTATGTGGAAACCTTTTGTGGAAGACTACCTTATGTGGAAACCTAATGACTCAAAACTACGTCAATGTGATTCTTTTTGTCAATGAAATAAATTATTTCAAGTTCGATAATTTCCAAAATAAAATACCATTGATATTCTGTATATCAGTTTCCATATACATTGTTCAACGTTTTCAAACATTTCAAATATACTGCGTTATTTTAGTATGCCGTGCGTGTAACCTCCTTTAAATATATATTGCATGAATACTGGTGTGATAACTGCGTGTCCACGCTGAGTACTAATATTATATTCATGTATAATTTCGGCTGGAAATAACTTTATGCAGACTTAAGCGTTCTTTTTCCGATTTTGATATCTTTCTCTTCATCGATTTTCTGGGACAATTAAAATTCAGTGTTTAGTTTTGCCTAATTGATTAATGAGATAACTTTTCTACAGGTGTTTGTACATTTACAACTAATTAGTTTCGTCTTGCAATAGTTGCCATTGTTACTTTCACTGTTTCCTTTATTACCGTTTTCAGATATCTCACAATTTTGTGGTAGAATTGCAATTTTGATCACTAGATTTATAATCATTCAAAAATACAACAAACAACATGCTCAATTTACACGAGTCATATAAAACAACATATGCTTATATATATATATATATATATATATATATATATATATATATATATATATATATATATATATATATATATATATATATATATATATATATATATAACAAGACATTTTTATTAATAGCTGACTATATATCTATCTATCTAACTATCTATCTATCTATCTATCTATCTATCTATCTATCTATCTATCTATCTATCTATCTATCTCTATCTATCTATCTATCTATCTATCTATATATATATATATATATATATATATATATATATATATATATATATATATATATGTTAGGATTGAATTTTAGTAAAATTAATAAGATTGATATTTTCTTTGAGTTGTATTAAAGTAATGTTTTATTTGTTTATATTCTAAAGGATATTAAAGGTAATTTCATTTGTTTTTGTAACACAACTATATAGAATAGAAATGATTGTTGAGCAAGTGAAAAAAGGCAATGTATATAAACATACTGCATAAGACTGATAAAAATAACTAATAGCTTGCCAATGTATAGTGTTGTGTGGAAGCATATAACGAAAAAACATAATACATGCCATTTTACAGACCTCAGCTACAGTTTCTAGGTTCCATCAGTAAAATATGTTTCGTAACCTAGTTATTGGCGTAAGTACAATTCGGTTAATAAAGGTGGAGTAATATTCTCTAAGAAACTTCTGGACGACACAGAAACAAGATGGCTTCCAACTAACGGATATCCATATTTGGTCTGACGTCGTCAAATGAATATAAATAACTACAAAATTAAGTCTTATGACGTAAATAAGGTGGTTTCAACCTGTTGAAACTGGTTCTTACCGATTGGAGAAGTCAGTATTTTTCTGACTGATGCGTGGATGGTATGACCTTGTCTAACCTTGAATCTGGCCGAGTATGTATAAATACAGATGAGCGAATCAGGTCAGATTCAGTTCTACGTATCAGTAGAAAAAAAATATTCTGGCTTCTTTATTCCAGGTAAGCAACTGTATATGTCGTAACTTCTTTTAGGAATAAGTACCTTAAATGTTTGAGATTTTAATTGTAAAATTGTTTGTTTGCAACATTGCTATTGAATTCTTTTATTTACAATATATCGTAATGGAATGTTTAAATTTTCTAAAGAATTATTATTTAATTATATAATTTTTATTATAAAGGTTGAATTCGCTACCAACTTCAAGTTTTGATTTAATGATTGAAATAAAGTATTCCTTAAGTAAGAAAGAGTAATATCTAGCAATTCTATTTTATAATGAGTAAAATGCATTAATTGTTATTACATTTAATACTTTTACTATCTTGAAATTGATTGAGAATTAACTATTGTATAATATTCTAAGGTGCAGAAGTTATATGAATAAAGTGAAGTTGGAAAGCTTAATGATGAAAATGTAATATGTATTTCATGAATTTTTATTATAAAGCTTTTAGATGTGTTTCTAGAATGTAGTAATATATATGTGTGTTGATTATTTAAATAAAGTTCTACGTATCAGCAGAAAAAAATATTCTGGCTTCTTTATTCCAGCTTCGATTCCGTACCTGACCTAATTCCCTTGACATTTCATCATCGGGTGACATTCTTTATCTGGAGACTCATCCTTTTTCTTCTTACTATCCTCCTGAGTTCCCAGCCTGTGTTTATGAGACCGATCTATAGAACGTTCCAGCCAAACATCTAATAAAAATCTCATAAAATATATATATATATATAGTCAGCTATTACATATAAATGTCTTGTTTATACCTCCTCCTGGTAGAAAAAACAAGCTGACTGAATCTCTCTTTTTGGAGCACTTTCCAAATCTTCTGGTGTATGGGAATTCGATAGGTGGCAACCTAATTATTCTTGATGATTTCAACTTTGACTGTCCTGAAAACCCATACACGTCAAAACCCTTAGATTCCATTCGTGTTTTCAATCTGAAACAGTCAGTTAACCAACCAATCCATAAACTTGGTCACATTTTAGATTGGTTTCTTTATAGAACTGATGATAATATTCTGCAATCCACCCTTGGATCCTATGACCTTGCATCAGATCACCTCTGCATTATATGCCATCTCGACGTATTAGTCCCTAACCCTCCATCTTTGTTTACTACTAAGAGAAACCTCCGTATGATAAATAGAACCAAATTCATGCTTGACATCCAAGAAAACCTAACAACTTACTTACAGTCTACAGCAGAACAACTCGTTAACTGCCTGCGTTTATCGTTTGAAAGACATGCCCCCGCCACCAAGTGCAGCGTATCAATGAAAAAAAAGTGTTCTCCATGGTAAAGCAGTGTTAGGGACCAGCTTTGCACTGCTAAAAGTCATCGCCAAAAAGCTACAAGACTCACTATTCATAAACAAATCTATGAAGCCGCTAAGACGAACGTCACAAACATAGTCCATTTAGCAAAATTATCCCACTACAGTACTAAGACCGTGATGAAGAGTGCACCAAGGTCTTGTGAACTCGATCGACATCACTGCTGCTTGAGTGCTTAGACCCAATAATGCCTTCACTAACTGATGTTATTACTATTTCTCTCTCATCGGGGGAATTCCCATCATTTTCAAAACTGCCATCGTAAAGCCTCTGCTCAAGAAACCAACGCTTGACCATAAAAGAACTACCGCCCCGTTTATATTCTCCCGTTAATATAAAAAATCATAGAAAAAGTTGTTCTAACCAAACGTGTATCTCATTTGAATTCAAACAGTCTTATAAGCAATTTACAGTCTGCATATCGCCCTAGCCACAGTAATGAAACTATTCTTCTGAAAGTATTTAATGACATTCTCTCTGCTTTGGAAAGTGGAAAGATTACAGTTCTCACTCTCCTTGATTTGTCTGCAGTATTTTACACAGTAGACCATGATATATTACTTCACCGTCTCCAGCATGTATTTGGCATTCAGAATATAGCTTTACAGTGGTTCAAGTCCTACTTAGTCAACAAGACACAAATTGTATCTGCAAATGTAATACATTCCAGCCCAGTTGATCTATGTTGTGGTGTTGCACAGGGTTCTGTTGTTGGACCTGTTCTCTTCATTCTATATACTCAGAAGCTCTCAGGTGTCATATATCATCACCCAGTGTCTCACCAACTGTACGCTGATGACACCCAAATATAAAAGTCTAGCCACCAAACTGAAGTTGATGCTACCATCCATGGAGTAGAGAGGTGCATTTCTGATGTGAAATCATTTATGACATGTAACAAGCTGCAGATGAATGATGATACAACTGAGGCTATTCTGATCACAACACAAAGACTTGTCATTCACATCTTTAACTCAGACAATAAATATCAGCAACACCAACATTAAATTCTCACAGTCAGTACGAAACCTAGATGTTACTCTTGACAGTACTCTGTCATTGAACCAACATGTTATGAACATATGCAAGGCTGCATATCTTGAACTGAGACGCATCAGTTCCATTCGCAAATATCTTTCAGTTGATGCCACTAAACACTTGTGTGTTCATTAGTACTTTCAAGACTGGACTATTGTAACTCAATTCTGTCTTGGTTCGTCACAATATTTACTCCAGAAACTTCAAAAATGTTTTGTATCTTATAGGTTTTCAGCATGTTTTTTATGTTTTCCAATTTCATGGGTTTTTTTTCTGTCGTGTAGTCATATCATTATATATGTTGTAAAGCGCTTAGAAGATTAGACGCTATACAAAGTCCTCATTATTATTATTATCGCTATTATTATTTTTACTATTATTATTATTATTATATATTGTTCCCTTGCACTGTACGCCTTATCCCTCGTTTTGAGAATAAACACGTTATATATAATCTTTGTTTTGTTACATTGTTGTTTAAACCATTCTTTTGCCAAGACTATCACAAGTGGGTATACAGGGTGAGAAGGTTTTCACTTTACTAGTTTATAATTAATTTAGAAGACTGTGGGCAAGAATTGTGAAAAACGATTGTTGGCGTGCATACAGAACGAAATCAGACGGATGAAAGACCTGCCGGATCCTGTACGCAAACGTTGTACTGTATGTAGTAATAATGGAGTAAAATGTAAGCATATTATAACTCTTCGCTTGCTAATACTAAATTATTATATCTCAACTAAGTTAAAATATTTACCCGCCATAAAGATGCATATACATAAATGTTCTATCAAAACGGGCTGTTTAATGAATATGCATACAACAGGGAAATACATACAATACAAAATCTGCGAAGCAGCTTGTTGGAATTCTATTAAATATTGAACGAAATGAACACAGTCACAACAGGAAAATTATTGATCTAGTCTCAGATGTAATTATGTTGTCTAAACAGGAAATTAGAAGTCAATACTGATGCATTTAATTAGAGAATATAAATGATAGTACTCATTACATACCGTGGCCGTTATGAACTTGTCTGATGAACAAATAACTAGTGTAAAACGGTAGGATGTATTTTTTATTTCGGAAGCCACGGCGTTATTTCAATTAATCAATCAGGATGTAGTGTTATGCAAATCTCATATATTTTTAATGATTTGTTGTAGTTCAGGTCCTCTGCATGACGGAAATAATAACAAATATGGTTGATTTCTTTTCATTTTTATATATTTTTTTGAAATCCCAAATAATATATTTAACAAACACTAGTCAAGGAAATGTAGATTTTTACATGGATTACCCTGTATGCCATGATTCGTGACTGTCTATTTCAAGAATTTAAGAAGTAAACGCTTCCTGTAGTTTAAACTCCTTATTTTTGCATATGGCTGTTGTTTTGGGAAAAACATTAGATAGCAATTGACTTGTATATTTATAGATATAAAATTAATTTTCAAAAGGTGCAGCACTGTGTTTTTCTGGTAATTTTTGGCTAACATAATCCAATTTAGACATAATCCTTTTTGCCTTAATAGCGACGAGCGTACTGTTTGCATTTTATTTATTTATTTATTTATTTATTTACAGCGAAATGGACCATATAGTTTGCAAACTATACTCCTTCCACTACCAGCTTATCATATAAATTGATATTCATACATGAACATGATAGTAGATGATAAATTACATTTAACAATAAATTATATTGAAATCTTAAATAATTCACAAATTAAAAACGGATATTTCAAAGGAAAATACTGAAGGCTTCAAAACCTTAATGGAAGCAGAGATGTGTATGTCGACAGTAGACGCCTAAATGATGTTTTGTTGTAGGCGATATTACATCGTTTAAGATGTTTGGCTAGATGATTCATTTAAACAAATCATTAAGGCATGCTTACTTAGTCACGAAAACGTAAGCAAACTGATTTCCCCAATATTTGATTGGATTACTTTTTCTTCGCATTCACTATCTGTAGACATTTGGCTTACCTTCCAATAAGATTATATTTATGTAGAATTCCATGGCATAATGTAAACTTTAAATACCTAACAAAGTCATATTGCACACGTTATCTTACCTATGTTGTGTCTCCTACTACTGATACTGCTACTACTTCTGCTACTACTACTATTACTATTAATTTTACCTTAAATATAATATATGAACTTTGTCCAAGTCTCTACGCACAACTGGAGCGCAAAAAAACGATGCAGCAAGTACGGCATATTCTTTCGTATACACTTACCCACATAATGGCTAATACCCCATTAGGTGCCGCAACGTATGCAACAGAAATGACTGCGGTATCAACGACAACAGCCACAATTACCGCTAATGTGATCAATACCACCAATAATATTGCAAGCAGAGGAGGAAAGTGATACCCTGTTTCAAATGGTGCTGACTAACCCGAAAGGACCTGCTCAGCTGAAACTTCAATAACCTATCACGTGGATGTCACGCAGCACTATCAGTGGACACTGCTGAGATGGCGCTAGTTGATCGACTGTACGGACGCTGTCCTTGGTGTGGGCTACCCTTGTCTTGAAAGACATCGTGTAGATCCATCACCTCGGTATACATCACTTGTGAACGGACCTTGCGTGTAGTACAAGACAAGCACACGTGTCATCTATATTATGTTCAGCTTCGCCACTGATACCAGTCCTTGTGAGCTACATTTGCGCCGCCACTGCTTGCATATCTATTCTGCCAAACCCCGCTCAACAACAGCCTGCGCTTTAAGTTGGCCGGTCAGTACGGTAATCTACTGAAATTATAAGGTAAAAAGATTACCATCGGCCTGTGAATACGCGTCACCCGGGCTTGTTTAAATGTTAGGAGTGATAGTGACAGTAGCATAGTCATGAATGCACTACGGTGCCCATTCAGGACACATGTGGTAGCCTCCAGAAGAACCAAAATGCAAAGTGAATTGAGGTGACGGGCTCTGTGACATGTTGCGATCTATCATATGCGCAGCATCCGTGGAGACGGCTGTGTCAGCCCGGATAGACTGGATCAACTTGCCATTAATGCCCTCATATCGACAGCCATTGGAAGACTTCAGCCTCTTGCCACGAAGTGGGAAAGATTACTCTGCCATATCTGAGCGCCTCAGTTGGCTGAAGCAACATCCTACTCAACCAAGCGAGTCAACAACCTGTAGGTCTTTGCGGCAACACATCATCGCTAACGTAATCATCTTTTATTAGAAATGATCCAGCGGTACCATGCTAAAAAGGTTGTCTCACTAATGCACGACATTTGAAACTCCGTATTCGCCTAATCGGCGTCCATATGTCGCGATCGCAAAATTCTCAATCTGCCTTAGTACTCGTATGAAGCCCACGACCTCAACCAAACCTGTCAGGTGGTCCTAAAGTGTCAGGACAACCATGCTACCCAATCGAACCTAACTGAGGTAAGCGAGGTGATGTTCTTACAGTATTACACATACAATGATTACGAACCTCAGTTTACCATGAAAATGTTTATAATTGCGCCAGAGAAGGGTTCAGCGACAGTGATAAACTCTTTGAACTGCAATCTGGACTTCGCCATAGCCAATACGGACATCAGGATGCGCAGGAGAATATAATTGTCGCATTAATCAACTGGCCCATATTCATTACTTCATTGCATTTCTGATATTCCTTTTCTTCGGTATTCATTAGTACAGTTTAAAATTCATTGACGAAACGAAATAAATATGTTTGGATTGTCTTAGAAGTATTTGCATTAAATATACATCTTCTTTTATGCATAATAAAAGCTATGTTTACACCTGAACAAGCATGCCTATATTTTCATGATATTCATAATTAGGTATCGTTTCAAATTCTGCATCTAAAACTGAATGAAAACACAATGGAACTCTCATAACGTAAGCAAATGCTGAATATATGAAAATTTACTTCAGGAGGATCTGCTTTGTTGGTTATGATATGTTCTTTCATATGATATGCCGAGTAAAGGTAAATTATTACATTGTTCTCAGTTTCTCCCTTGAAAATTAGAAATCAAACAATGTATTCATCATTTTTTTAAGTACTATTTCCTTTTAAAGTTACCTATTTTAACTTAATGTTTTCGATTTCAGTAAAGAGATACGGGTGCGATGTCTCACGTCACAAGATCAGATAACAGGACTATCTAACAACAATAGAATTTCAACATATATTCACAAGCTAAGATGTAAGTAGTGCCTGTAGATGAGAATGCTTAAACACGTTATTTGTCTTCTGCTAGACATCGACATTCACACTGGAGAATGGAAAGTTCATTTCCTGTATACATTCCCATTTAAGCAGGCATAATGCACACTTCCTATAATAAAACTAATGACTGATGGCAGTAAACATCATCATTCTGTCATTACTACATATACAATAGATAACGATCCAAACAACAACATCGATATAAAAGAAATTTTAAAAATGGGACTTCATTTAAACTATATTCCTGTCGTCTTTGTGAAGTAAAAACTCTCCTTTGGTTTTCTTCCTTTCAAAACAATACCACGTTTACACTGAACTATGCAGGCGTCTCGTTAACTTTCAAAGTGCACTATTAAAATTCATGTGGAATATCTAAAACTCATCAGCTATTATGCAGCACTGTATGGTAGGTACCTTGACTCAAATACAGTCTTCACAATTCTTGCTGTCCCAGACTCACTACAGCACCGCTGAAAAAGAATACAATTTGTTAAAATCATTGCAAGTCGTATCCATTGGATCTTAAGAACGTTAATACATTTGAAAGTATTATTATATTCATACAGAAAAGACACGCTATCTGCATCTTGAAAAGAAGCCAGTAACATAGGCTTTAACATTTGATAATTCTTTTTCACCTGCTCATGCATCAAGAGGTAGTGTTATGACTGGTCGGCCTGGTGTCAGTATAATGTGAATGGGTGGAACATAATGCTACCTGTTTGCGGCATGATGCCCCATTACTAGTCATCACTCGAAACTGTATCACAGCCGACATCGTAACGATATGACTAAAACCTGTTACGCAACGTTATACATTCAAATCACATCCACACCTGCTAATTACGGCAATTGACGGCAGAAAGAATCAAGAATTTATTAATAAATATCATGGCTGTATATTGCTACACATTCGATTTATGCAATAAAATTTACGTTCCGGTATAGCCTTTATGTAAGTGCCAATTCTATAATTGGCAGGACGAAACCGTTTCGCAGTATTTCTACAGTAATTTTTTGAATATAATATGAATATCTAAAATGTACTCTTGCAATTAATAACCTCATATTCATAATTTCACTGTATGCGTTAATGAAATGTCTAACGTATCATGCTTTTAACAGATTATATATTTTGTATACAACAAATGGCAGAAACAAGCCATGTTGGTAACAAAAGAAAACAATGCCCATATTAGGTTTCTTTTACCCAACTATAGGGTCAAAAGAGCACAATCCAAGTGTTAGTTCCAAGAGGCTCAATTCCTTATCATGTGTAGGTCTGTTTAAAATGTATGAACGGAATATTAAGGATAAAAGTGTGGGAAGGCATTGAATCTTTTTCGGTTAATTAGCCAACAATTCCGCATATTCTTTCGGTATAATTTCTTGAGGGAATAAATGCTTGTACGCCATAAAGGCAGAATGGTAAAAAGTAAAAGGACTACAACACAAAACAACTATTTTTAGATCGAATAGCTGTAGTATTATTCAAACGTAACTAACGACATGGCCAATACTACTGCGATAAGAGTCTAAGAAAAAAAAACTGCGTAATCTGGAGAGGGGGAGGGTATATTCCACCGGACTTCATTTATGAAAGAGGATTCATTGACATTACTTGCGTAAAGTACCATTCAAATTTACGCACATTTTCTCCTTTATTGCTTTAGTCTCCTACTTGTGTTTTTCTTATACAGAATTTTAACCATCCTACGGCATGGAGCATCTGTTTGCATCTGGAACACTTTTTATTAACATTATTATCCGTATAATTTTAGAATAATTTCATTTTAATTGTCTTTGTCAATGACGAAACATCACAAACAGATTTGATTTGCTTGCCATATGCAACAAAGAGAAAGCTAATGTTGTGGTATTAGAGTCTAGGGCGCATGTGTGAAACGTAGTGTGTATTACAACTCTCTTAATTTAGATGAATATCGTATCACATTTGCCTTTATTAGAATGGCCATTATATCGCTTGGGTGTCTTGCAATATCGACTTTGCTTACAACCAAGATTCCGGTCAAATGCCGAGGTCTTTGCAAACTTGTAATCGATCAAAAGTGAGAGACATGAGTGGGGGGAGTAGATAAATTGAGTTTAATCTTCTAAGACTCGATGGGATTTTAGAAAGTAAATTAATTAGATCCACGCATGAAATGGTGTGAGTTGTCATTGTTGACCTTTACCTTTTCTTAGCTATATTTGTTCATAAAATTAATGACATTCAATGCAACTTTTAAAGACAGAATTAATACTTCAACACGCACATTTATAAGCATTGATCGGATCTTCGTAGATGCAACGAACGTAGGACCCCGAGTGGCCGAGTGGTCTAAAGCGCTGTCCGTTACAGATCACTGCTATCTCACCTCTGTCTGCGTGGGTGCGAGTCTAAGATTCGGCTAATGTAGTTATGTTAGAAGGCTTGCCAGTAGCTTCTCGTGGGTCGGTGGTTCTTTCCGGGGTTTTCCGGGTTCTTCCTCCACCCTTAATACTGGCCGCCATGTATAGCCTATATTGTGCTGAAAAAATGGCGTTTAACAATAAAAACAAAACAAGAAACAAAACATTGATGCAACGACATACGAAGACTGTTGAAAAATATGAATGTTAGAAGAAATATATCGAATTTGATATACTTGTAGCTCAATACAATAACGATACATAAAATCGGATCGATAACGAAACTTACTGACCAATTTCTGGCAATGCTTTAAGAATAGAAGTGGGTTCGTTGAAACTATTATATGTTCCACTCTGCAGTTAAAAAGTACTTCTGAAAAAGAGAAAGACATTATGTGAAGTGGTTTGCAATTACAACAAGCGCAATGGAGAGCAAATTGACATTACTATATGGTAATTTTGTGTATTATGGCTTAATTATGGGACATATCGTATAAATCAGACAGACCTTCGACATGGCAACTCACATTTGCTTGAGAAATTAGCTTGCACTATTCCAGAGTAGTATAACTTTAGCAGATATTAAAATAGGAAAATTAATTTTGACAACTTTGTTCGAATTCGCTTGGTTTTTCTGATTGTCCACATTCTTCAGCACATAAGAAAGTATATATGGATGCCAGTATATATGGTATAGTAACAACGAGGAAAGGACACGGCAAGATTCAATGACCAAAGAGAAGCTATCGACTTACACACGTTAACATTAGACTCAAACCGCAAATAGAGGTGAGATTTGAGCAGTTGTCTTAGATTACTTAGCGACCCAGAGTCCCATTGATTTTGTAAGTGAATCTGCTTCAATTGAAAATCTGAAAAAGTAAACAAATAATGTATGGTCAATTTTTTTCCTATGAGGCTATTTAATGGCGTATAGGAACTGCACAAAACAGAAATAATACAATTTGCATTTTGAAATAATCAGAAACGGTACCGAAACGGCAGGCAGAAATAAGAAATATCTGCAAAATAAGTTATAAGCAGAGTACCTGAGATCATTACCCACGTGGATCACGTTTGTTTTAATTTGTGGATAATACATTCCAGGCTTGATAAATAACGTCAAGTTTTCATCTAATTAATTTTCTTTTTTCAGCTTTCATAGATCACATGTTTTATATGTACACTTTGAGCATATTGTCATTAAATATGGAGTTGTCTAATTTATGTTTTCTTCTAACTCACTGTATTGAATACAGAACATATAGAAGCATTCTCCTTGAAAATAGGTATTTTCAATATGTAATATTATCTACCAATCGAACAGACAATCACCTGAAGCAGTTGAGCAGCAGAGAGGGTGAACAGACTTTCTCTAATTGGGGTATATTTTAAGCAAAAATATTCTAAGTCTCCATTTGCCAAACTGAGACTTAACAATTTTAGAGCTCTGTTTGTCAAACGGAGCCTTCCTCAAAGGGTAAAAAAAAAAGACGCCATTTAGTTGACGTTCACCTCCTCGGCTGCTAATGCGCTAACTAAATATTTGATCAAGTCCTTAAGATTTCACATATAAACTAATTTGCAAAACCTCACCTCGTAAATCAATCAGATTATTAGATTGGTCAGTGAGTTTAAAATTAATTCTTGTTAATAAATTATTATGGCATTGCATGTAGACAGGATTAGTTGGATTTTCAATAATTAAAAATCCTGGAGGAGCTGTTGGTGCAAATGAGTATAAAATATAACCCTGCTGAGCTTGATTTGATTGTTCGAGATTTATTTGATAGCTTCCTTCAATAACATCACATACTAAATTGAGCGCAATCACCGTTGAAATATTCACATTGTTCGGAGTAATATGTCTACCGCCGCCTTCTGGATCATTATTAAATTTCAGAATATTTGCTGTAGGATTCTTCGATTTTTTCCAATTATCGTGGATTCTTTTGAACCCAATATTAATAGCATCGTCAAGTTGTTTCTTTAGTTTATCCGGATTATATCCAGGGATTTTAAAATCTTTAATCTCCGTTTTATTAATATTGTATAGATCCGCAAACTTATCATGTAAGATCTCTTCATTTAATACTTCTTGAATAATTTTCGAGTGAAATATTTTCATATCGTCGATGATTTTATTACCCGTTTCTACGACGTTGATAAATTCATCCTTGGTGAGAGAGCCGGATTTAATAGATATTAGCAGTAGTGAAAAATCGTTATTCATTGCTGTGAAATTTCCGTTAATGAGAGGAACATAAATTGATTCAAAAATTTCTTTATTAAAGAATTTATTAGGAGCATAATCCTGATAACTCTTGACTTCATTGACGGGTTTTATTTTGTCGGTGATATAATCGGATTTTTTAGGTTCGGGTGGAAAATCCTTCGAATTTTCTCGCGAGTTATCCGGTGGTAATTCAGGCCATCCTAACACTGATCTTATAGAACTCTGATAAATATCTACAACGTATCCTTCTGTATTTATCTCGATCGCAGATGATAGTGTTGGTTCATGAACTGTTATAGCGATTTTCGATTCTTTCCCAGTGATAGATTTAATTCTTCGTTGAAATTCAGCATTGATCTGTTCGATTTGGTATGATCCTGTTGGTATAGAAACAACCTGCCAATCTGGTGTTCCGTCTTCACGATTCTTGTTTGCAAATACCAAGGAATTATTCGGTTGTTGACCACCAAATGCTTTCGATCTAATATTAGGCCAGCTATGATATACTCGTAGTTTTGCTAATGCGATCTCGCTCACGGGAACGGGAATTGGAAAATTCACACTGAATTCAGGGTTTATTGATGTTATTGATATCATGCTCGTTTTCACCGGTGTTGTATTCTCTACTATCTGTTGAAGTAATTCCTGTATCGATGTCATTATTATTATTATCCCTCTCTAATTTTAACATTATCTGTTTATACAAGTCCACCATCGCTAAAAATTCACTGTCTGTGATGTTGTTGTCATCAAGCGATGATGATATCAACGAGGATAATTGCGAGAGACCGGCAGATGCAATATGAAATTTTATTATATAATTGCGCAATTTACGTTGAGAGCACGAAGATAGTTTTTTTGTGATCCCGGTTAATATTCCGGCGATTGTAGCTATCGAAGAAATAACGATTGGTACTACAACCGGAGCAATCATAGTAACCGAGGATAATATTATTCCAGCCGCGGTGATTATTCCCGATACTGAATACACGGTGACATCAACTGCGGTTATTCTTCGTTGGTATTTTTTTATTTTTATTTGATATTCCTCAGTGAGTGTTTTAAGTTGCGTGTTAAACTCTTTGACTTGATCAAAGCGATACTGATTCGATGATGGGGTCATTTTATTTTAAAAGCGCTAGCATTTTCAATTTAAAATTCTGAAAGAATTTTTAAATCAATTTAATTGTTTACTTAAATCCACTACGAATTCTACGTACCACGTTACTGAAACCCTGACTAGATTTCTATCTGTGGTCGTTATCGTGAATTGTTCAATTGTATCCTTGTCGATTATCGTTGATACCGTATTATTGACTCCAGATGAACTCGACGATGATATATTAAATTGAGTCGGTGATATTATTGTTAATCGATAAATACCCTTTACGGTTGCGGCTATGTTTAAAATGTTATTTGTAGGTGTCCTCGTATATGATCCGTGTTGAATCGTGTGTACTACGTTGTTGACGATAGATTTATCATGAGGAATTTTTACTTTTTCAACAACGTTTATCATTCTCATTGCATCATCCTTTATTGCGTTGTTGAATGTTTTAAGTTCATCGATGGATTTTTTAATATCGGGAAGTGTTATTTCAATTTTATCAAATGGGCTCCCAATAAACTTGTCCATGAGTTTTTTACGAAACGTCATAAATAGTTTCGTGTGTTTTTCATATTCGGATTGAAGAGTTGCTAGTTCTAACATAGAATCTTTTATTACGGTGAGTTTTGGTGTGGTTACTGGTGGATTTCCAAAAAATTCTAGTATGGGTTTGTCAATTTGGTCAATTGTATTTCTTTGTGTTTCACGAAACCAGTTAAATGCAACTATATGATCGTCATATTTATCATTGAGTGATTTTAATGAATTCACCGTGTTATCATATGTTGCTAATTTATCCGTAATCGTTGAAACAAGTACACCTGGTTTGAGTTTACCCCCATCAGAAAATAACGCGATAGTATCCTCTGCTGCGTCTCGTTGTTTAACCAAAATATCATTAAGAGAGATATTACTACTTTTCAACTTACCCTGACGATCTTGAAAAACAACTATTTCACCAGGATCAACATTTGCTAGATTCAACATTTCAGTTATTTCATCTTCGATTAGTTTTTTAATATCCTTGTTATCAACAGTTTCAACTCCACTATCAGGTTTCTTCAGCGATGATAAAGGTCGTCCCCAAATATCAATCATTATTATAGAAATCTTTTTATCATTTAAATCCTATGGATTTCTAATCCGAGAAACGCTAGCGTTTCTACCGCTAGTATACTCATTTACCACTACATGAGGTGGTTTTAAAGATTCTTTCGAAATAGCATTAAGGACATTTAATACTTCTCGACCGCATATTGGTGGGTCATTCAACGTTTGTGTTGGTAGTGTAGAATAAAAAATTGGAAATCTTTTAAATTTCTTAATATAACGCATAAATTCTTTTGGCGGCGCTAATCCATATGAGTCAAAATAAATAATCCCACGTGGATCAATCGCGTAAGCAACCCAGTGAGTTCCAGGTCCATCGCTGTTATCTAGATTAATAATACCGGTTTCAACATCATTTGGTTGTGTCGGTAACTGATCTCTCATAAAAACACCTCTGAAGTTTTTTATCGCTAGTTTTTTAGCGGCATCAATTAAATCAAAATTGGACATGGGAACCATCGGTTCCTTAATCACAGATTTGGAAATCGAAGATTTCGGAACTATATCGTTCCTGGAATTCGAAGACCCTTTCCGCTGTACCATGAATACGGGGTTCCTGGTAGTCTTAGACCCTTTCCTTTTTTTTTACCAGATCCACTCGTGGATCTACGGACGGATCCGCCTGTTGCTTTCTTTAGTGCCATTCCTGCCGCGGTACCAACGGCTCCTAACGCTGCTGCCTTCGCTACCGCTGGGGCTGCTGCGGCAATCAACCCTGGAATCAACCCTAACAACGGGAATATACCACCAGTCTTTTCCATGTTTTTAATCGCGCTCGTAGAAAGAGTAACCTGAACTCCTTTTTTTTCTTTCAGCGCTTTATTAAAATGATTAGTTTGAGTTTTCGTCAGCGATAGTTTATTTACCCCGCCATTCATTTGATTAGGTTTCAGCGTTATTGTGGTCCCACATTGCTTAGCTGATTTGGATTGTAATTTTTTTATTTGACCAGGTGTCAACGTAACATTGATATTACTATACGACATTATACAAAATAGATTGATTCTAAATCGCAAGCGATTCAATGTAAAAATCCAAAGGATTTTCAATTAAAGATTTTCCACTGGTGCATCTACCAGTCTCATTCGTCCACCAACACCTTCGAGTATCATTGACTTATCACTAAGAATGACAGCAACCGCTCTATAATTAACAATACCAGCAGGACGGGTTACACGAGCTCGGAAGTGTATATCAACTACGGACTGTTTCATCAAGTCAAGATGTTCTAGGGAAAAGTAATAAATCGGATACAGACCTTTAAAATCCAATTGTGATATTTGTAGACCAGTATCTACATTTTGATCACGTCCCATAAATGATAGCAATCGATGATAAACTCGTGCAATGTGGTTATTTTCATAGTTAAGTTGTATATCCTCTGATGGTTCTTGTTGTCCGTTTATTTTTAGTGAAACTTCATTACATCCGATTTGATCAAATATCATATGGGAACGTTCTTGATTATCCAATCGCGCTTTATCCTGTAGAGCAATAAAAATATGCCGTGGAGCTGAAATGCCATGTAAGTGTACCATCAATATTAGAATCCATGGTATCTGTGGACGTTGTCAACCAGCTTAATAATCTCTTTCCCCCTTGATCCATAAATGATAGCAACCGCGGTTCTACTGACAATGATGGAGTCAACACTGGCATCCATAGTGATAGTTTTGATAAAATTACTTTACCAGCGGCAATGCCAGCAGCGCGCCAGATTGCATTATTATCATCACCCTTTCTCACTAGTGCTACAGTATGCTTTACTCCATAAATAACTTTTCTGACGTTTCTACAAAATCCAAATATATGATGGAGCGGAATCGCACATGAAAATCGTCGACGATCTCCTTGTAATGTTGCTATTCTTGTTGCAAATCCTAGATTGTAATTAGGAAGAGTATTTATAATCATATCTTCAATACCAGCAGCAGCTATGGCAGGAGCACCAACAGCACCAGGAACCTCAAAATCAACAGCAGGATCAACACGATTCCGTGGGCGTCTTACTAGATACTGAGTACCACTAGCATTATCAGTAATATCCTTTGCAAACATCATAGATGGACCGGCCGATCTTGTATAATCGTCAGAGTATCTTGCTAGCCCTAGTATTGTTGTTGCTACATCAACTTCACGTTCAATAGATTCGATTTCTTTTCCATCAATGAGATATCTAGCACTTTCAAATAATGCCATGATACCATTATTAACAAAACCAACTTGGATAGCTGGATCAACTGCATATGCTGTATCATTATACTGTAAAAGTTCACCTTCAACTTCAATAAAGGCTTCAGCGGGTAAAAAGTATTTACTAGTATCATGAACTTGAAGTTCAATTCTTCCTCGAAGATTAGGTTGTACTGCGTGATAAGCAAAAAATTGATAATCGCGTACAGAAGTATCTTTAAGCACTGGGGCTTCCATGTCAAATGCAACATCAGGGTTTTGTTTGAACATTTTTATTATATATCCGATGGTCTAAATTAGAAATCGGAAACGCTAGCATTTCTGAGAGGTGAAATCACTCAAAATCGATGCAAAATACAGAATTAAAAATAAAAAAAAATAATATTATGTTAAATTAATTATTTAGTTGGGTATATATCAATAATGTTGCTGATGAAAACAAATCTAGATAACGAAGATCAAATCGAAAATACAAATATTTCAATAACTATAACAACTGAGAATCCTATTCAAATAACCAGAAATATTAGTGTTTCTAACACTAGTGTTTCTAACACTAGTATAGGAAATTCAAGTGGAAACATTAGTGTTTCTAATACAAGTATTTCTACTGAAACCATCGAAAATTCAGAAAATACAAGTATTTCAATAACTATAACAATTGGAAATCCTGTCCAAATAAATATAACCAAAAACGCAAGCGTTTCTAACACAAGTGTTTCTAATACAAGTATAAGAAATGCTAGCAATTCTAGTGATGATTTTTGAGAAAATATTATTCACCGACGTCGGAAATTCTTTGAATTAGAAAATACTTTAGTATTTTTAAAGCCACTTCCTGCTATCATATTTGCTGTTATGTTATCCTGGGCGTTAGTCATTAATGATTGTAGTTTTTTATCCACGGCGTTATTTATTATTTTACTAACCTGTGTAGGCATTACTGTAGTAGATGGTAGTGAAGTCATTCTAGAAATGCTAGCATTTCCAGGTTTTGAAAAATTTCTACGAAAATCACTTCGTGATTTCACTAACGCTGTTAGTTTATCCTTAGCAGCTGAAAACGCCTTACTAGCAAGATCACCAATAGTATTAATACCCTTATCTCGGATAACATCAACTGCTTTCATTGATAATTGTTTTGCAAACGGAGCCACTTTTGGAGCCATTCTTGAAAATAATCCCATTATAGTATTACCGAGACCATCTCCATAGTATACTCGGTATTTTGGCAATCGTGAGTTTACCACGTAGACACTAGTTGGTTTATCATGGTTGTAGTGTATGATCATTCTCTATATAGAAACACTAGTGTTTCCAAATGCTAAAGCATTTCCAAATGCTAGTGTTTCCAAATTGATATTTATCTAATCGCTATGATAACCGTAGAAATTTGAAGAATTTCCATCCGTAGGATTTTCAGCTAACTCTTCAATGAAATCTCTATATGTTGCAATATCCATGATACCACCTTGAAATAACCTCCTACAGATATCAGCTGCTTCATTGATTATTTCCAGTGAGTTATTCCCGGCTCGTTTTCCTCCTACAAGTACTTCTAATCGTGCTATATCACCGAGAATATTACCAGGGCAAGTTACATTAGAGTTTCCAACTAAACCACTGCCTGTTTTTTTAGTTGTACCAGTTGCGCCTTGAGAAGAGGGTTGTGTTATTTTAAAAAGTTTTGATTGTTCTGGTAATTTAAGAAATCCAGGGTCTGATTGCGTTGTTGTAGATGATTCAGCTTTTTTTACTGCTTCTATAAATTCTTGATACGTTTTATCAGATTTTCTTGCCTGAGATGAATTTGTAAATATACGATATAACCCATTTTGCCAATCTAGTTTACTGAGTTTTATATAATCATCGTGGATATAAATTTTTCGTTGATTAAAACTCGTAACAACGAAATCAGCTAATTCTTCCATAGAATTAAATTGTTTATTTTTTAATTCATCTAATTTATCCGGGAGGAATTTATCATTGAAGGCAACTCTTTCACTAGTAGTATCACCCTCTTCTTCTTCTTCTTCTTCTTGAACTTCCTGAAATTCTTCTGGTTCAGGTGGTGAGGAGATATCAACATCACCTAATCGTTCAATTTCTTCCTGAAGTTCTCGTTGTTGTTCTTCTTGTCGTCTTGCAGTAGTTATTATATCACCAGGAAGTGTTTTTAATGATTTTTTTGTTTGTTTAGTTCGTTTTGATATTTTCTCTAACACAGGGAGAAAGGACTCTTTTTGCGCGCTTTCTTGTTTAGAAATTGCTGTTTTCACACCCTCAGTTGCACTAACAATAGGTTTGAAGAGTTGTTCTGTATCCTCTGTGAAGTCAGTCTGAAATAATTGCCGTTGTTGAAGTTTTTCACGTATACGATCACGAAGGGGTAATATTTTCTGGATAGCTTCAAGTCTTTCTTTAGTGTTCCGTGTAGTTAATGATTCTCCTACCATTATTGAAAGAGTATTACTATTGTCAAATTAGAAATGCAAAGCATTTCATTGCAATTTTTAATTAAAAAATCCAAAGGATTTTAGAAATGCAAAGTATTTCATTGCAAAGCATTTCATTAAAGATTTTCATTGCAATTTCAATTGTGAAACTGGATAAACAAAATAAATCACTAACCTAAAAATGCAAATCATTTTAATACTTCCTTGTTGTTACACATACACAATTTTACTTCCTCATACCGTATCGGTTATACAAACAAAGGAGGCTCTCTACGCGTGGGCTCATCACCTTCAGAGTTTTCCATTAGTATTTTTAATTGTCTCACTTTACAATTAATAAGTCTCTTTTGTTCATATTCTAATCCTAATTGCTTTCGTACACGTTCAACGATGCTACATAATGGTACGAATATATTAACATCTTCAGTATTGACTAAACTTTCACGTATAAACTTTTGTATCCGCTTAATTAAAAAATATTTTTTAGATAGGACGTATTTTCCCGTCTGTTCTGCAAATTGTATATCCTCGAAATCAGTCATAATTTGATCACAATCTAACCCTGAACATAATTTTACATTTTCATCCTTAAGTTTATTGATTTCAATAATAATCAATTTGAGATTTTCAATATTCATATATATATAAAAATATATTTGTTTAAATACAAAATATGAAAATTCTTTAGAATTAAAAATGCAAAGTATTTTAAAATGAATTCTGGATACACTAAGGTGTTGATCATCTTAGTATACCCAGAAGCTTAATGCGATTATAGGTGATTATGATTATATATAATGAATGACGACGGCACATTTACCGTTTTGAACCCCCTTGGTGTTTTATACATCAAGCAGCGCGCTCAACGGTTACAACCGACAAACACATAACAATAGATTATAGGTGAACAATGAATGAATTGATTTCAATGACAATGACGACGGTACAACAATAGATTATAGGTGAACAATGACAATGGTATATACAATGAATTGATTTCAATGACAATGACGACGGTACAACAATAGATTATAGGTGAACAATGACAATGGATGACGCGGGCTATTCTACATTCAAGTGTAAACAAAACCACAAAATCGAAACTTTGGTTTTGAATGTCAATAATAACGTTCATACCACGTGTGACGGTGTGGTTTTGTTTACACTTGAATTTCGGCTAAATGCCCAATTATAATAAGAACGAATTTGTATATATACACTCATTACGACGAGGTGATATAAAAGAGGTGTAGTGATTGTAATTGTTTGTTTGTTTATTAGCGATCACTGACAATGTTGAAAACACGCATAATACTTGAAACAGACATTAAAAAAAATGTTTAAATACGACGTGTCTATAAAACAGTTCTGTTAATACTTGAAAAAAGACAAAATTGATTGTGTTTTGTTCAGATTTATGTAATTATAACAACCAATGAAAAATCGAAGATTTTCCAACGCTAGTATTTCCGTGTTTAAGATCCGTAACTCTGTCATTGGTGGAAATCCTACGGATTTCACACGCGTTATACCTAACGGAGTTATCTCCCTACGTAAGAAAACTGAATTTTGTTTTTAAAACGTTTTGAAAAAGCCGTCTTATAAATTCCCTCTGCTACTTTTTGTACTGAGGAGGTGTGAATATCGAAATACCTACCAGCTTCTGACATTGAAAGAAATACTATCTCCTTGTTGTCAGTATTAATTGACTTTACGGAGATAGCATTTTTCGGGTATTTCCCAGTTCTTCCTCGTTTTGTGTTTTCACATTGAGAAATAGCTTGAAGGTTGTTCAATTTGTTATTCTTAGCATCGGAATCAATATGATCAATAACAAAACCATCTTTGATTGATTCGTTATACACTTCGAAGACGAAACGGTGATTGAGATACATTTTCCCTCCAGCTTTAAATATCAAATACCCCATACCATTATCCCGCCCAACAGATTTCTTATTTTTACTGTGTCTAACAACACCATCACGAGAAGCTTCGTAATTTTTAATAACAGGATGTCTTTGAAATTCTTGGCTCATTTGTATATATAATATATCTATTTGTCTAATTCATTAATTGGCTGAATTATAACATTAACAAATCTTTTTATATAGTCATCCGTAGTTTTTATGATTTTGCCATTGACGTTGTCAGGATTTTTGATTCTTCGCTTGTCATAATAACGTTTTAACTCTCTATAACGCTTACCCCCGCAATTAATGCATAACTGCGACTTGCCTCTTACACCTACCCCACAATGCAAGCATGGTAGAGGTCCCTCCGAACCGTTTCTTACACTCTGCATATGATACCCACAGAATTCATTTCTACATGATTTGTTACACGGAGTCTTTGATCCAATCATAAGCCATTTGCAATGATTCATTATATAAAATTTTCTTATTTAAATACTTGTTTTAATTATAATATGAAGGAGTTCAAGAGATTATCGAAAATTAAGCCTTGGAAAAATGCTAGATTTAATCTCGATAGAATCTCTGATATACCTAAAAGTCTAGTAGATGATAAACCACTATTGAGTAAAATCAGCGACTGTTTTAATGAGTTTAAGCGTGATGGAGCATCTCATACGTGGTCGACATTTCGAATTATTGATGAAGATGTCAATGTACCTGTAATTGATGCTACTATGAATGATATAAGAGCAGCTGAGATACTTTCACACCTTGGTGTAAAATCCAAAGGTAAATTGCAAAGCAATTCTCTACGGAGGTATTTTTTTAGAATAAAATTTATTATCGAAGAGGAAGGTGAATGGATTATCAGAGATAAATTTGACCCAATCCTTAAGGATAAAAAAACTGTTATTGTGAGTAGAGATTCCAAACCAGGAATTCTAACTGGGATTGACAAACCATACTATGAGAAATCTTACCCTGTAACAGCAGTTGTGTATGGGTTATATCCAATAAATAATAATCCTAATATTGCAAAACTATCTCCAATGTTTTCATCATCAGTGGCTTTGCCACTTAATTGTGTAGCAACACGGTTAATAGAACACTTCACAAATGCATCCCGGGGAAACAAATTAACTGATCTACGAAGAAAAAAAATAACCGAATGGGAACTAACAGTGAAACAACGCGGGGCAACGATTTCCGATATAGCTAAATTAGAAGCATTATTAAAATTTCCAATATCGGTAGCGACAATAACCGGAGAAGTATTATACGAACCGAAATATCAATCGCGAGGAGCTCCAATTGAAATTATCGATCATAACAAACACGCGTGGACACCCGCGGTAAATATATTTCCACGAGAAAGAACTGTTCGATATATCCCTAAAGAATTTTCTTGGGATGGTTTCTATGAAGAGAAATTATTTGATGCTATTCACACATTAACCAAAGACGACCCTGTGTCAATGTGGTTACTCAGGAGTAATGAGGATCCGGAAATAGGATTTGATCAGTTTGTAAAACCAAATGGTGAATTATATCGAACTGAAGACTTAGATACTAGAATGAGAAAAATCGCTAATGAATTTTCACCTGAAAATTCTAAAGAATTTTCTAATGAAAAACTACTTACGGATAGCTTCACAATTCCATCAGTGGTAGCTCACTTTGCAAGAGAAAAAAACTCATGGCGTCCAACACGAAGTGATTTTCTGGAGGACGTGAAGTTGAGTTGCGTCGAATTGGGTCATGGAGGATTGTGGAATACGAAATACTCACGTGATGGTATGATTTCAATTGATATATCCGCGTGTTATCCTGGAAGTTTTCTCGGATATGGAGAATGCTCTGAATATTTTAAACGATTTGGACATCCCACACATGAAATGACTCGTGTTGCGATTAATGGTCCATTGCCTGATTTTGATTTAACCGGGTTCGCTCGTGTGATATCATTCGAATTAGCTACAGGGTTACATCCGTGTAGTTATCTTTGGCTTGGTAGACATATGTATGAAAAAGCGTGGATGCCAATTGTGCTATTGCGATATATGATCGATTGTGGTATGTTAACATCATTAATTGTCAGCGAAGCTATTATATGCTATAACGCGCAGAAAGATGTTTGGTTACCAAAACCCGATCTAGAAAAAATAATTAACGAACAACGAAAACAATTAGGAGATTGTGAAACACTTATGGATTGGTCTAAGAGGTTATTCGAAGGTAGGAATAGAGAGGCTAAAGAGCTCGGACGAAGAATAATCGGTAAATTCACTCAAGGTGGAAGATTTGACAATGCAAAATATTCTTCGAGATTGATCTTAGACAATGAAGAATACGATTTTATCATAACCGATTTAATAAAAAAAGGAAAATTTGTAACCCGTAGGGATGCTTTTCGATCCAATGGTGAGAAATTAGGTACGGTTATTACCTACTGTGATGGATATAGTTGTCAGTACACACATTTGAGAAGTTCTATGCTAGCCTATTCTTGTATTAATCTATTCTCGATGATAAATAGATTTCCTAATACCGCGGTTAGAGTAGCTACTGATTCGATGTATATCCATGAGAAATACAAATCAGATGTAGCTAAATTCACAGATCCTAAGGAAGCGTGGGGAAATTGGAGGTTTAAAAAAGAAACATTACATGAGTATTGTAAATCCGCAGACGTTGCTATGGATGATAAATACTTGAAAAGTAACCATAATATCTCAGAGATTCAATCAGAATTTTCTACTGCACCGCCCGTATCCGATCCGATTTGTAGATACAAGACAGTTTATTTAAACGGCTGTGGTGGATCAGGAAAGACAACTCGTGCAATCGAATTATTTCGTCGGTCAACCATGGTTGTGCTAACACCAACTCACAGACTCGCCAGAGAGATGATAGCGCGTGGAGTAAAAGCCTGTACTTATCACAGCTTCTTTCGATGGAAAGGCGATACATGGACTCCTGATAGAATGGGTGATAAATTTATTCCTGAAATAATAATCTGGGATGAAATATGCACGGTATCGTTGACAGTATTACAGATATTTCTATCATGGTTGTTATTGAAAAATACAAAAGTCGTCATGTGCGGGGATCACGGCCAACCGCAGCCATTTGTTGGTGGATCTCCACATGAATGGCTAAAAGGATTTGTAGATTATTATGAAGAGATTAATACCGACCATAGATCACTTGATGAACAATTACGCGAGTTCAAAGCGCTAATTAGATTACAACCGGATAAAATCCAATGTGAAATAGCGCGTGAAATAATTTCAGAAACTCCCATGAATGATTTTTGGGAAATGTGGAGGCCAAATGATTTAATAATCGCGAGTAGAAAAATAGTCAGAGACGCACTTCAGATGAAGTTGTTTGCGCTACATAAAGAAAAATTTGCAACACTTCCAGTACCAATCTGTTATAGACCTAAGGATACACGAAAGCAGAATATCGACGTTGACATTCCTGGACAACAACAAAAGCAGAATTTAGTATTAAATGATATTGTGCTGGTTGATATCAGCGTCGTTAAAGATGCATTAGGTGCTGATAAATCCCCATGGACGTTAGGTTATGCAGCAACAATACACTCTTCACAGGGATTGACTATATCCGATACAACTCTTTGGATAGTAGATAATCATATTGAGTGGTCAAATTTAGTTTATCTCGCAGTATCCAGAGTACGGCGAATAAACCAACTTCGAAGAATTGTGGTTAATGATGAAATCATTGGTAACGATATTATCACTGGTGATTTTATCACTGGTGATATAATCAGAAAAAAACTCTCTAGCTATAAACAACAGGATAAAAAAAATAAACGAGAATTTGACATTGATGCTTAATTAATAATCACTTTGAAGCAACAACAAAATAATTACTGCGCGAGTTGCAATTGTATAATGCGTTGGCAGTATTCGGATAAAGATCCTCGCCAATTCACCGTAGATAGAAAAGATAACAATCTCGGTCATGTCAGAAACAATGTGATGTTGACCTGTCTTGAGTGTAATAGACGCAGAGGTGCCAGCACCCTGGGTGCTAATTAAGACCACGCGGTGGTAATTGAGTATCCTCGGGAATCACTTGTAATTGTTCGCGTGTAAAACCCCGCTGAGGAGCAGTTGAATCCAGTCTATAGATTGGAGGTCTAGAAACGCTAGCGTTTCCACCCGTAGATCGTGTTATGCCGGATATATTATGCGTAGTGACACTCCAAATAGGATCAGTAGCTCTTTTTTTACCACCCTCAAGCTCTCCTGGTTCATATAAGTACCTTACAATGACATTACTACCAAGAATTGGTTCTTTTTGTGAAATTCCTTGGATTTCCATTTTGATAGACGCCTTCTTAATAGCGTTGACAGGTTTCATATTAATTGTTCTAGTAATCTCATTATTGATTGCGGTAATCACAGCTGGTAATCTCTTGACCCATTCACGGGATCGTTTATCCTGGATGAATTCTTTTGCGTATTGATATCCAAATAACCGCTCAGCAAGGGTTTTATTAAACCGTTCAACAATTGCCTGATCGCGATGTAGCGCAGTGTGTCCTCGTCTGATGGCGACATTATGATGTTTCATCGTAGATGTAACAACACCTTGAAATTCCTTGCCAGGATCAACTTGTAACAGATTTGGCCAGCGCAGAGGACCTCGTCGATAAATTTTTTCAAATGCAGAAGCTACTTCAGTAGATGATTTTGTTTTTAATGGTTCTGCTTCTTTGTATCGACTTGCAATATCAACTAACGTTAACGTGTATTTGTAACCGTTGTCATGCGGCACAAATAGTATATCAGCTTGATGAACTTCATTAGGTGTTGTAACATCAAAATGCGAATAGTTAATTTGTTTAGGCGCTGGTAGATAAATTTGCCATATTGCCTGTTTAGATAACCAGTTTGCCGCTGTAGTTTTTTTCACCTTTGATGCGCTAGCGAGTTTATTGATTGCTGCGTAACCTCTCCAGTATCCTCTCGGAGAATAATAAATAGATTCCATATTAAAATGCTAGCATTTTCAATTACCAGCACCTAACATCAATTTACCCTTCATAGCAGATTTTACCAACCAAGAAGCCAACTTTTCTTTGAAGGATTTATCAGGAATAGCATTTAACGCATGAATTAATTTTACATCTGCGAGATGTCTATGTTGAAGATTGCTGCTTTTATAAGCGACATCATGAGCATGACACGCCTTATCAATAGCGTTTATTGGATACTCGCCGGGTCGGGGCTGATTTTGATCATCAAGTCTGATATCTAATCGTGTTCCCGGTCCACAGTAGCTATATCCTGGAAGGTGCTTTTCTCCTGGATACTTTGCCCACGGTGTTCCAGGGAGTTTTGTCAATTTGGCTGCAATATCACCTCCTCGTTTTTTTTTAAAGGTTTCATGGAAGTAAATCTAAATTTTTTCGTACTACATTGTACGCATTTACCAGAAAGCGCTGATCGATTATTTTTCGTTGTAATTGTCGTTAAGTCATTTGTGCCAGTACGCGTCCTACACTTCACACAATATAGATCCATAATTTATATATAACAGTTATGAATGTAATTGATTATTCAGCTACTCGACGACGGGAACCTATTAAACACCATGCAATGTTACCAAATTCTATTCGCGCGATTATCATCGGACCATCTGGAAGTGGTAAAACACAATTGCTACTTAATTTGATAACGAGATGGATGAAGTGGGATAAATTGTACATGATTGCTCCGAGTGTAGACGATCAACGATGTTATGAAGTATTAAAGGATTTTAACGAAGCCGCGCTAGAAATTAACGGTGATGGTGTTATTGAGTTTATAACCGATATCGAAGAGGCACCTAGTATTGATGATATTGATGGAAGTATTAACAATTTAGTCGTATATGATGATATCATGTTAGATAATCAAAAGAATCCTGCTAGAATATTTTCCCGGGGGCGTCACAAAAACACCGATGTGATATATATCACTCAACGTTACACTCAAATACCAAAAGTGATCAGAGATAACTGCAATATGCTGTGTGTATTTAACGGAGTTGATACTCATACTCTTAGAAATATTTGGCAAACTTGGTGCGGTGGTGATATGGATCATAATCGATTTAGAAATTTCTTTAGCCACGCTCAGACAATCCCACACGGATTTGTGACGATAAATTTATCAGACCCTCGGACAAGATATCGTGTGGGACTTGATCAAATATTTAGTTAGCGCATTAGCAGCCGAGGAGGTGAACGTCAACTAAATGGCGTCTTTTTTTTTTACCCTTTGAGGAAGGCTCCGTTTGACAAACAGAGCTCTAAAATTGTTAAGTCTCAGTTTGGCAAATGGAGACTTAGAATATTTTTGCTTAAAATATACCCCAATTAGAGAAAGTCTGTTCACCCTCTCTGCTGCTAGTTGATTAAAAAAAGCATCTAAAAAAACAAAATAAAAATAAAAAACAGAAACAAAACACATAAAACAAAGTACAAAAATTACATTGACCAAACTGATTCATCCAGATTTTGTTACACATTAGATACGAAATTGAAACCAGCATATGACACAATTGCACTATGTAATTATATTTCGAAGCAAGGTAGTGATTATCGGAGGAATAATGAATTAGGGAGTATGTTTCTTCCAAGATATGCATGGGTTCCAACTGAAACCTTTTGAACGCTAATAAGTATCAAAAAATACTACATTAGCTAGGACATCGGGGTTGCTTGAAGCATTATACGTAACGTCTACGAGAAAAACATAATTAAGCTTTAACGGAATAATGAGGGTCATATCAGGGAATACTGACTTCATGCTTCATATTATTTTGTATTAGTATTGTCTGTCTATATTTGAACGCTTGCTTTATTTTAAAATGTCTCTTATAACCATGATGTCAAGGAACTCATTGGTGTCTTAGATCTAAGACGCTTTATCAATCTCTTTATGTTGAACTTTATCGACAGGTAGTAGATGGCATGGACTTATTCTGGTAAAGACAATTTGAAATTAGGATACATCTAAAGAAACAGCTATATGCAACGCTTTCCATATAAGACATGTTACCAGTCTATATATAATACTCTGCATTTTAGCGGAACGGTCATCTTGATGGGACAGTCATTTTGGCGAGATAGTCATCTTGACGGGACATCTTTATAGTTCTTCTTGGCCTGCAAACTTATATGAAATATGATCTAATACATTACTGATTATGATGGCGTAATGACGTTTCTCTAGTGATATAATTTAAAAACTATAGTACCATTATAGATAAATAAGCATAAATGAACAAATGGTACCGGTGTAATTATGTTATTTTTTAAGCTATACAATTTACGTTAAGTACACCAATCACAATGACCGTAATACCTTTTTACCGTTTCTGTTATGGTCCTATTATGTATATAATGCATTAACAAATCAAATATTGTTGAGTGCGATGCAGATAAAATCAATACCTTCAATAAATGTCATGTTCCCATACGGTCTATTTAATCTGTAGGCAAACTTTGGCTTATTCTGCAAATATCATTCATGGCGCGCTGTTAAAAATGGCATGCACCATTTACATTGAGAATGGACTGAAGTCGAACATAAGGATACTTAGCCATGCAATCGGTGAATTTGAATGACCTGTGACGTCACGAAAAGAGTAAAACGCTTGTAAGAATACAGATGTAGTAAAAGTGCATACAACTTTGCAAACAAGTATGATTGTAAATATCTAAATAATATAACCAAATAAACGAGGAATCCGGTTTCACATAGTTGAATAAAACTAGTGAAAAAATCAGCTCACTTATTGTCTTGGTAAAATAAAATTAAAATAAAAAAAATAAATTGATATTTCTTACACAGCATGTGTTATAGTTTATATTACAGATATTTTTCAGATAACTGTATAGACAAAAATAAAATAAAGTGCGCTTGACAATAATGTGATCAAATGTGAAAATATAATTATATTTGCTGACATCAGTTTTGAAATACATAATATTTCCAAATCGTGGTGCCTACATTACATACTGTTTATATAGCATGCTTAATAAAAGAACCCAATTTGTAACCCTTATTGCTAGTATCTAATACTTAACAATATACAAAGACATTGAACCAGCTTCATTCTTGTGTTTATTGGAATTAGTGATTTAAGAAGCATTGCACATTCTGCAGCAAGTATTTGTTCTTAAATACAGACATTTCAAAGATTTGAATGTAAATTACTTTGAAAATATTTCACAACAGATTCCAGTTTTTGTCCTGCCTTCAAGGAAAGAATAAATCTGTTAACATTGACTGTGTCCAGTCCAAAAAGAACTAATCGTTTTGATTCACTCCATGATGATAGTTCTATTTGCAAGCTAAGGGAGTATGATATATCAGTAAGTGTCCTACTGAGCTATCTGTCAAAGCTGCCAATTAAGATGCAGGGTATCTAGAGTAGATGAACTGAAGTTCAAACAGAGGTTCCTCAAACCTTTATTTTTTTTACTACTTTTATCAACGAAACGGTTATCTGTCTTAAATATGTTTTTTTCTATAACTGTGCAAATATTAACATGTCCTCTTCCTCATCGGACTTTGATGTGATGACTGACATATTTGAAACAGTGTAATATTATGATTGGCTGAATGGAAGCTAACCCTGGAAGGTTTCAAGCTTTTCATATGAAGCCTGAACTTAGCATACGCCTTGCCGTCCTAACCTGTTAAGACATTTTCAAGTAGAATTTGACTTTGAATGAGAGATGCAATTTGATTCACGTGTAGAAAGTATATGTAGAATAGATAAGCAATCAGAATCATATTGGTCAGAAGTTAACTAGATTCAACAGAATGATAATCAGGCATGGAGTAATCATTTCCGGTTTCAGCTTCTGTTCTTTAAACATGACGTGAACATAATCATACCTGAAAAATAAAAGAGCTTGATCTGAAATTTATGTAAGACGCTTACAGAAGCACAATCATAAACTCCTACTTAAAGTAAAAAATGTCAGGCCTGAATGTACACAGACTTAGATTCATGCCGTTAGGGAATTTTAAAAATTCTGAATATGTCTGCTCCAAATTTTTTGATGATATTATGATTTGAAACAGACATATAATCTGCGATTTTATTTATTTAAGAAGTTCAAGTATTTAAAACCACAACATATTGTCTCTTGGAATTTCAAAGATTGCAAATGCATTATCTGCAAATAATACCTTTTTCCCACCACAACGTTTCTACCATGCTGAAACCAAATATCTATGTTTAACTGTCCCTGTGGAATGAATCATGTGCCTTTTTTGGCCTCTCATTTCATGTTATTTTCAGTAAGGCTGAATCGGATTGATTGATGTAGCCTGGATGCAGCACACATAAATACAGATATATTTATAGTAACAGCTCTGATAGTGCTTCACCTCTGTCAATCTTGTCTTCCACAAAACAATTAAAGCAAAAATGACGCCAGTCTGAAATCCAACGAACGGCTTCATTTTTCCAATCTGCAAGGACAGCGTCTTTTATTGTGCAACTACGACGTTTCCTGCCATTGATTTTAAGTTATATTAGAGCTTGCTCCTTTTAGTAAAGTTCATTTCGTCAAGAGTGGCACGCGCAGCAATCGTGGACAAAGGTTTCTAAATTATATTATCTGAAAAGAATGTCTCTACATGTCTTATGGGAAATTACTTACACTCCCCTTAATTAAACGATAGTTAAGAATGGATTATACAGATATTTTGTTGATAAAACTGTGCAATTGTAATCTAAGTTTAATAAATTTGAGTGTATTGTTTCAAACCTACGTAGCTATTATACGTATACACACACACACACACACACACACACACACATATATATATATATATATATATATATATAAAAATATATATATATATATATATATATATATATATATATATATATATATATATATATATATATATATATATCTATATATACATATATTTACCTAACTACTATATTCATTTATAATTACAACCTTTACAACCTTTTAGGATAAAGTATGTTTTGAGCTATAAATTGTTCGTTCCGTGCCATTGCATTTATGTATTACTCTGTCTGTTTTGCTGGTATCTCTCAAATTTTATTTGATTCAACGGTCTTTATGTCATGTCATTAAAATAACCCTTTAGTGTTTAGGTTACACTGATTTGTTTAAAACTATGCACACTTGAAATAAATGTTTACTTATTCTATCATATGCTTGCATATCTTCTCGATTCCATCATTCCTATGTTTGCATCATTAAAATTATCGGCCCAAATATGTGATTAAAGTTTAAATAGTTTTCTGAGTTCGGTATGCAGCTTGAATTGATGAATGGATAGCACATTAAACGAATCAGTATAGGGAGAGAAAATTACACAGATCGTTAGATGGGTGGATATTTACAAAGGTGGATAGTTGTAACACTGCAAATATCAATGTATGGTGAGCAAAGTGATTCGAGTGTCCGCCTCGTATGCTGTCAGATGTTGGTTCAAATTCCGCAATAGTCATACAAAAAGCCTACAAAAATGGTACTGGCAGCTGCCACGATTGGTACTCGTCATTAGGAGTGTAGTGTTTGGATTTGCCGTCATGGTGTAAGGATAATGTGACTGGGTGGGACATGATGTTTCATGTTAGTGGCATTATGCTCCAGTGCTAGATATTACTATTAAATGCTATACTGCATACACCTTAGGGATATGATTAAATTTGTAATAGCTACGAGATATATCTAAATCACACCCACCTACAGGTACACGAACTTAGTGAATAGAATATCTTGTTTGGTAGTCGTGGCCACTGGCCCATAATACAGTATTATAAATTATGATAAAATCTACACATGCGGTTTATATTAAATATTGTAGTAATATTCTTTTTAACATGCCATATGGTATATCAATAATGCAACTGTGTGGATAATAAAATGATTTTGTGTCGACATAAGGCCTCACAAGTTTTATAGAGATGGATTATTATACAATGATAAACTTTGCGGCAATACGCTTGCACAGTTTAACGTGTTCGATCTTGTCTAATGCTTTAGTCAGCTCTTAATACAATGAGTAAAATCTAGAGGTAAAGATCTTGTACGTTGCATGAATCAGTGATATGCCTCTGCAAGTTTTTGGACAGTTTTACGTAGTGGCGAAATAATATATATGAACCAGGACAAATACTAGTGTTATAAACTTTGAGTGCTACAAACAGTGGTGTAATAAACGGCATAGTACATATCCCTATCCCATCTGGACCGCAAAACCTTTCCAGATTTGAGTTTATGTGTACTGTGTGCACCGTCCTCTACATAGATCTAGAATATCACATTCTAAATGATGTCTATTTTAATGACGTTCCTCCTCATTTCTATCATCAACATCGTTGTCTCTCTATAGTAAGTTCATGTTATAATAATACCAATCTGATCCAGGCATGCTAGATTTGCTAAACTAAGCTCTGCTGAAACAGGACCAAAACGTTTTCCATAATATATGTGGGATATCTCTTACAGAAACAAACGATTATAAATTACGTGATAATTTTCTTTCTGTACATTACAAAATACTTGAATGTATTATTGCACTATTGTGGAATTTTATATTATATGGAGAGTTACCAACTCAAAACTGCGTAATTAGTTTTGCCAGCTTTGCTATTTTCACTCTCAGAATCCCAAGAAAAATGTTAGATGATTTTTTTATTGATAGACTGGGTCAAACTGTAAAAACCACACAGTCACTTCAAACAGATCCAATAACACTACTTAAACACTCATCGATACGTTGATTAATCAATGCACATATATCTGAATGCAATAGTAAGAGCCTGTCACTACAATGTGACGAAAACGGTATCATACACGTATCTTTTAAAATACATATTAACTGTTCAAGAAAAGTGCCTTCTGTGTAATAATTTTTGTATTGTCGTCTAAAATGTTATCTAGCAAAATTCAAGGTACATTTTAATGGGAAAATTGAACGCTGTCATCCAATCTTTAATAAGGAAACATGCTTTAACCTGCTAAGGTCCATAGGAAACAAACATGTTGTCTACGTAGCTCGTACCTTCGTTAACCTGCCATCAAGAGCATCACGCAAGCTCCATTTAAAACGTGTATTCCAAATGTACCACACATTTGTACAAATGATTTACTGACATAGTTATATCTCGCACAACCTTTGCTTTGTCTTGGCAGTGAAAATGTATTGTCGTCATACAGCACATCACAAGAAACAATTATAAGTTATCATCGGAGTCAAATAAATCGTTAATTCTTGCATTATAATTCCCTGTCAAAATCAGTAACGCATCAGGATAGCAATGCTATTATTCTTCCTATGCTTGGACACTAAACACCATCTTCAACTTCAACTGTGGTCATATACAGAATATTCGTCTGTAAAAATGTAAAGACAACATAATGGTATATCATTAACAATGTAAAACACATTGCATCCTAAATGTATAATCAGACGAATTCAACAAATATGCGTCTCACAACAAGATATATCAATAACTTGCATTAACATAAACAGAGACACCGCCGTTGTTTCTAATGCCAACAGAACTCTTTGTTCTTATGATAGCAATATGCTTATATCCATTCAGAAAGTTATTAAATTCCTTTTTAATATTACCCCATGCTTATATCCATTCAGAAAAGTATTACATTCCTCTTTAATATAACCCCATGCTTATATCCATTCAGAAAATTATTAAATTCCTCTAATATTACCCCATGCTTATATCTATTCAGAAAATTATTAAATTCCTCTTTAATATTACCCCATGTTTCAATCACGCTCAAGTTTAGAACAATACTGAAGAAACGTTTACGACTGCTTATGTTTCGAAAGATCTTCATCGTTCAGTGATACAAAAATGATGTGTTTGGAATATTAAGGTTTCTTTCTCAGACCTAGATAGGCAGCGGCAGACGTACCATGAATGTTCATATCTTCTCCCACTACTGGCCCCATTGACCAATTGAGACTTTATCTATCTATCTATCTATCTATCTATCTATCTATCTATCTATCTATATTCTATATATATATATATATATATATATATATATATATATATATATATATATATATATATATATATATATATATATATATATATATATCTCTCTCTCTCTCTCTCTCTCTCTCTCTCTCTCTCTCTCTATATATATATATATATATATATATATATATATATATATATATATATAAATGAATGTCTGTTTGCTTGTGTCGTATGCGTTCCTATATCGTTCATCTGATTGCGATAAAACTTTTGGTGAGTTGTTCTGTGCACGCCCGCGAAGGTTTCTGAATTAGTACAACCATTTAAATTGTACAATTAACAAATGTATGTATTTCATATAGTTTTGTGACATTTACCGTGTGTTCGCTGTGAACTGTAGGCGCCTTAGATACGTCACGTGATCGAACAGTAAGCGCCTTAAATACGTCACGTGATCGAACACGGTCTGGATTGGCTGAAACTATCATGACGTAAATCGACAGCTGTATGAAATTCATAATTGGTAGCGATACCTAAAACGCCTTCGGTAAGGTAACCACTTATTGTGGGCTCGATAAATACCACTAAATAATCTGAGATGGTTTCCAGAAACCAGTCAAATAGTCTATTAAAACACAAACACTTTCTTTCTTTCAGTGGCATTGCAACGCATGCCGGGTACTTGCTAGTATATATATATATATATATATATATATATATATATATATATATATATATATATATATATATATATATATATATATATATATATATATATAGTACTTGACTCTGTAAAGTGCAAGGCTACCTATATATTTTGCCAGCATGTAGCAACTGACGAGTCTTCTCGTCATATTTATACTGCATATCAAACTATCAATCACGAATCTATTATATGTCCAGTATGCAAAACCGTTTTTGTATATGGGTCGTTTAAATATGGAATTAATGTCTTCCTCGTAGCACGCACTCACTGCGTAAAATGCCCAGATACACTGTGGGTCACACCTCTCCAATGGTGTTCATGTGCTTTTGCAGCATGTTTTGCTTGTCCGGTTCGTTTTTAAATTATGGATTGGTGAAATTTAATTTTCCAGGACGGCAACCTATGGGCACGGTCTATATCAATATTTTCTGCATGCGGCAGATGCAGTTCACTGCGGATATATTACATAACCTTCGACTCAGCTGTCTTAACTTTCTGCTCGCTGGGCTCTGAATTCCATAGGAAAGCAAATTGTTTCGGCGAGAATGTTCGTCACGTTTGTCCATGTTTCTCTCCATTGTCTTAATTCTTTATAATATTTCTCTGAGTTTTAAGCTACCATGTTTGACTCTCGCTATCGTTATAGAGCTTCAATGTCGGCCTTCATATCATTAGTAACAATGCCTGTTGCATTAGGTTGCTCAATTTTAGTACCAAACATCGTCAAATTATGTTCAATTTATTAATCTACCTGGTCATGCTTTGCTCTTTAGAGCTTTACAAATATCTGGCGATCAAAGAATTTCTTGTATCACTTCGACTAAGGAGGCTTGTCATATGTCTATCTCAAGCTTCAGACAGCGAATAGTTTCACCAAAGCTGTCCGTGCTACCATTAGCGGGCTCTGGGTTACGATACATGTTGCCGCTCATAATAAGTGACAGGGCCAACAAAAAGCTCAAACACTGAGTAAATAAAACAAAATAATATTGATTGTCATAGTCTGGAAAGTTGTCTTCCTTTTCACATTCTGAATAACTGCACACATTCTCGCTCTCTGTTCCCATATTTAGCTGAATTTCGTCTGCAGGTAATACATAGCTCCGCATTTCTAAGAAACAAACTATATCTACATTGACAGGAAACATACTATATCCACATTGACAGGAAACATACTAAATCAGTATTGCCAGGAAGCACAGTCTATCCGTATTGCAAAGAATGCAGTACATACAAAATTGGTTGGAAACAAAATATATATGTATTTCATGGAAACAAAATATATCCCTATTGCCTGAGAAAACGTATATCTATAAGAAACTATATACATATATATATATATATATATATATATATATATATATATATATATATATATATATATATATATATATATATATATATACATATATATATATATATATATATATATAATTAAACACAATGTCCCTATTGCCAGGAACACAATATATCCGTATTGTATGGAAACACTATACATGTATTACCAGGAAACGCTTGATATCCATATTGCCAGGAAAAAACTATGTATGCGTTGACTAGACAAAAAGATCAATAAACTTATTTCTATATGGACGACGCGTAAAATCAATATAAGTGATTGAATGGCATGTGGGATCACCACCTTTCAATTAATTTGTAACATTAATTAAAATGTCAGATGTGGCCAGTCAGTATTATTCTCATCCCGTGAACCATTTGATCATAGCAGAATCCTTTGCATATACTTATGTTTTCCCTCATTATTCTAATAATTATTTCCTAGGTTACAAGATCCTCATTTAGGTCTTAATTAAAGAAGTCATGTTTCGTCCATATTAACGTCTTTCATTTGAGCATTGAATTGTGAATAGAGAGTTAAACTCTACGGAAACTTCATAATCCGCATGTAAAGTTAATCTCATGTTTGTAGAAAGCAGATTTAAAACCTAACCATCAAATCTAGGAAGTGTGTTTTCTACAAAGCATTTTCTTACCCATAATTGTTTATACAACTCAATTTAATGTACGATTTTATCGGGCCACTTGTGATTTGTGTAACCATATATTTTAATTGCTTCTCCATTTATGACATTCGATTCAGACATTTTAATCGAAGTAGACAAAGCTGCATCTGTACATTCCAGCATAATCCGCATTCCGTTCGGAGTGAGAATATTTGTTTGGATATTGTCAATAAAGACAAACCAACCACTAAATCTGAGTCACTAAATCTGAACCACTAAATCTGAGCCACTAAATCTGAGCATTACGAATGAAATTTGACCTTCATGAAATACGAATTAAGTGCTGATAATGTTGGTTTTAATATTTACTATCAATGAAAATCTTTAGAAATAATATTTTTCAGACGTGTTGTCAACCTACAGGTGTTTGCTGTTTAACCCCTATTTGCCGATAATCATATTCTAGTTAGTAATAAGTTACATATTTAGCAATGTATATGCATGTATGCAGGTGAGTTGGTTATGCACATTGTCTCGCCTAAAGAATGTTTCTCTTCCGTATATTTTGAACGTAACATAATAATCATGAAATATTCAAGTTGGAAGAATATCCATACATTTTTAGTATGTAATATGAAACTAATCTACATAATAACCAACAGGAAATTAATAAAATGAGCTAATTATTTTATACCAATGAAACGCAAATAAAATGTATTCACTGACATCAGGTTGAAATATTTGTTGCAAATAAAATCGAAAAAATGTATTGCAAGATCAGTGACATTATTTTTTTTAAACATATATGCTGCTACACGTGGTAGTTAGCTTCAAGAAGCTGTCGTATTTCCTAATGGGTCGCCAACAGTAAACTAACAACTTAAATCGAGTCTAAAACTTGTATTCACATATGGTGTAGAATACTCTTTTTTTTTTGTTCGATCAAAGCTTTTGTTTGATATCCTTTGTTCATCGCTAAAGAACAAAAACCAATTCCTGTGTAAAACTCTGTTTTTATCACATATACATGCCAATTATAATTCTCAAAGTATGTTCTAAATTTAATTATCATATAGCTACTATAGTTTTCCTTGAGTATATACAGTTTCATATTTTTAATAATACCACACGTTACAATATCGTTTTATGTGATTAAGATTGGTTCAAAATCAGTCAAAGAAATTATTGCATATTAGTCTCTTTATTGATTTGTTTGAATTGCTACAAACTTATTTCCCAACGAAAAGAATGTCGACAGTGCCCCGAAGAATAATTTTGCATCCTACTTGATCAATGTTCTTTCCAATCGTAAACATATGGACTATAATATTACCTCTTGCCTATGTTTGTTTATCAACATATATTTTCAACTGCCATGTCGTTGATTACTTTAGCAGCGTCTAGGCGTTGAACAGTGGTTAAAAAGATAAATAGCTGATCTCAAATGTTTACTGATTAAATATTGAATTTATGAAATTACTTAAATACTCAACGAGATGATTAATTAAATATTAAATCACTAACCATTTGAGATTTTATTTTATCACATAGTTTTATTTCAGTAGTAATTATTTAGATGGGAAGAATAACGAATACTTTTGTTCAACTTGAGAGACGATGCACCTTCATTTGTTGTGCGTAACCAATAGTCCTAGCCAATGTTAAGCAAGTATTGACATTTTAAACGATTCTGAGTCTCTTATCATTCAGAGAACAAGCGTCCTTCTGAATAAACAACATTTTACACAGATAAAATCGTTTATCAAAACATAAAGTCCAACGTGTGTGATGTCGCATTGTTTGATGCATTACCCCTACAGCTGACATCCATGTTTATAACCTTAAATCATACATTTCACAACTAAATATTACTTTGATATTGCGATATTGATGTGAACGAATATGCAAACAAATTTCATTTTGACTCGGAATTGCATCACATATTTACCTCGTAAATATTCCGTGGTTGGATAAACTTCTGTCCGTTAGGAGACTGGTTTATGTCCATATTCTTCTGTGAACAGAGGTGAGTTTGCTTGGTCTTTACTAAATTGTTTCTACATTTCAATTTCTTTGTGGTGGTTTCATAGTAGGCCGATAAGTTGGTAGCCTGGTACTTTGAAACTTTGAATTTATAGCCTGATATTCTGAAACATTCTTTTAGTTGCCTGGTACTCTGAAACATTTGTGTTGGTAGGCTGGCACTCTGAAACGTTCAGTTGGTAGCTTGGTACTCTGAAACTTGAGTTGGTAGCCTGGTACTCTGAAACTTTCAGTTGGTAGCCTGGTACTCTGAAACTTTCAGTTGGTAGCCTGGTACTCTGAAACGTTCAGCTGGTAGCCTGGTACTCTGAAACTTGAGTTAGTAGCCTGGTACTCTGAAACTTTTGTGTTGGTAGCCTGGTACTCTGAAACTTTCAGTTGGTAGCCTGGTACTCTGAAACTTTCAGTTGGTATCCCGGTACTCTGAAACTTTCATTTGGTAGCCTGGTACTCTGAAACGTTCAGTTGGTAACCTGGTACTCTGAAACGTTCAGTTGGTAGCCTGGTACTCTGAAACTTTTGTGTTGCTAGTCTGATACTCTGAAACGTTCAGTTGGTAACCTGGTACTCTGAAACGTTCAGTTGGTAGCCTGGTACTCTGAAACTTTTGTGTTGCTAGTCTGATACTCTGAAACGTTCAGTTGGTAACCTGGTACTCTGAAACGTTCAGTTGGTAGCCTGGTACTCTGAAACTTTTGTGTTGCTAGCCTGGTACTCTGAAACGTTCAGTTTGCAGCCTGGTACTCTGATACTTGAGTCGGTAACCTGGTACTCTGAAACTTTTGTGTTGGTAGCCTGGTACTCTGAAACTTTCAGTTGGTAGCCCGGTACTCTGAAACGTTCAGCTGGTAACCTGGTACTCTGAAACTTGAGTTGGCAGCCTGGTACTCTGAAACGTTCAGATGGTAACCTGGTACTCTGAAACGTTCAGTCGGTAGCCTGGTACTCTGAAACTTTTGTGTTGCTAGCCTGGTAGTCTGAAACGTTCAGTTGGTAGCCTGGTACTCTGATACTTGAGTCGGTAACCTGGTACTCTGAAGCTTTTGTGTTGGTAGCCTGGTACTCTGAAACTTTCAGTTGGTAGCCTGGTACTCTGAAACTTGAGTTGGCAGCCTGGTACTCTGAAACGTTCAGTTGGTAGCATGGTACTCTGAAACTTTCAGTTGGTAACCTGGTACTCTGAAACGTTCAGTTGGTAACCTGGTAGTCTGAAACGTTCAGTTGGTAACCTGGTACTCTGAAAACTTTGAGATAGTAGCCTGGTAATCTGAGACGTTCAGTTGGTAGCCTGGTACTCTCAAAATTTCAGTTGGTAGCCTGGTACTCTGAAACGTTCAGCTGGTAGTCTGGTACTCTGAAACTTGAGTTAGTAGCCTGGTACTCTGAAACTTTTGTGTTGGTAGCCTGATATTCTGAAACTTTCAGTTGGTAGCCCGGTACTCTGAAACTTTCAGTTGGTAGCCTGGTACTCTGAAAGGTTCAGTTTGTAACCTGGTACTCTGAAACGTTCAGTTGGTAACCTGGTACTCTGAAACTTTTGTGTTGCTAGCCTGGTACTCTGAAACGTTCAGTTTGTAGCCTGGTACTCTGATACTTGAGTCGGTAGCCTGGTACTCTGAAACTTTTGTGTTGGTAGCCTGGTACTCTGAAACTTTCAGTTGGTAGCCTGGTACTCTGAAACGTTCAGCTGGTAACCTGGTACTCTGAAACTTGAGTTGGCAGCCTGGTACTCTGAAACGTTCAGTTGGTAACCTGGTACTCTGAAACGTTCAGTTGGTAACCTGGTACTCTGAAACGTTCAGTTGGTAACCTGGGACTCTGAAACTTTGAGTTAGTAGCCTGGTAATCTGAAACTTTGAGTTAGTAGCCTGGTACTCTGAAACGTTCAGTTGGTAACCTGGTACTCTGAAACTTTGAGTTAGTAGCCTGGTACTCTGAAACTTTGAGCTGAAATAACCCATAATGAAATTACTAACATCTGAGAGTCTAAGATTCGGCTAATATAGTTATGTGAGAAAGATTGCCAATAGTTTTTCGTGGGTCGGTGGTTCTTTCCGGGGGTTTACCGGGTTCTTCCTCCACCGCCATATATAACCTATAGTGTGCATAAAATGGCGTTAAACCATAAAAAACAAACAAACAAACTAACATTTGCAATGATAAACTAGTTCATCAGATTGATTCTTAACACTATCATTAAAAGTGTCAACAAATAATTAGATCCATAAAAAACATAGGTTGTAATGAAAATGTAACGACAAATGCTAGATAACTGACAAGAACACAACCAGTCAGAATTGAGACAAGAATATGCCATGCAAAGCATATATGACTGGATATAAAGTTGTATGCAAATTAAATGACCTTGAATACAAAATTGTTATAAAAATAAGTATATGACATGAATTAAAAAGTTAACGTTACAAAACTGATTTTGTAATAATTAGAGTGAGTCATTCATTATTCATAACAGCACCTAAAGGATTACACGCGATTATTCTTCATTCCTTCCCTATATAAAATACATCAGTTATTTTAAGAAGGACCTTCTTAGAATAACTGATGTATTTTATAAACGAGATATAATTATTGATTGCGGACACTATAACGATAAATCAATGCCATTGAAATAGTAATGGCATCGAGTATATTCTGGTTGAAAAGGAATTACAACATATTTAAATCCATCTGGTTATGTGAGTTAATTTCGTGTAAGTTTCCTTATCTGGAGCTTCGATTGCTTGCGGCGTGGTTTAAATTTCTTAGAGGGAATAGTTTCGTCTACTTATTGGTCTTATCAAATCTGCAGCACATCCCCGCTTTGTTCGTTTTATTCTCCTTCCTGATTCTTTGCCGTCACTTTCCTTTAAAGTTTGGGCAACTCAAAAGACAAATACTCTTACTCGTGGCAAACAATGGGTTCATTCCAAAGACTAACGACCTTTCATGTGACACAAAAAATCCCACAGCTATCTGCACTCCTGTCCCTGGACCAGACTTCGCGGTTTTTGGAAGAAGTAGCAACTTTTCTGACGTCATATCTGAGGGCACGTTTTTCTTGTCATATATAACATGAATCTTTACTTTGTTACCGCATTTAGTGCTAACTCTCTCCATTGGTCTCGATAAACGGCATGTAATTTAGAACCACTTAAAAAATCTTTCTACAAAAGCTTTATCTTGTTTGACTATATCGTCTTCAGGATTTGAATGTCTATGTGCACGTGAATGATACCACCATATTGCGTGTTGTTTCTATATGCAGGTAGTTGTTGTTGTTGTTGTTGTATTAGGGTTTAATGCCATTTTTCAGCACACGATAGGCTATACATGGCGACCAGTATTATTGGTGGAGGAAGAACCCGGGAAAACCCCCGGAAAGAACCACCGACCCACGAGAAGCTACTTTGGCTCAATGCTACACGCCTGTGTTTAACAATGCGGACGAATCCCAATGTGAGAAGAAAAAAATCATTTATGCTGGTTTTGTCCATTCTACCATCTGGACTGTAAGTATCAGTGGCGTCACGCAAGGGGTTGGGGGGGGGGAGGGGTCCGCGGATATCTAACCCAAATGATGCCACTGGTAAATATACTCGATATCTGACAGGTTTAACTGACATTTTTACAGAACAGAATGTGTTGGTACAAAGGAATAATAAAAGGCAAAGCTATTCTAACTCTATACTTGTTCCATCTGATCTTACCATATCATTTCATTTCCATTATGTCACACATACTATGAGACCTGTCACGACGACCAAGCGCGCGCTTGGCATGTACATAGCGGAGCGTGGAATCTCGACCATGCGTACTAGTGTTAACGTGCACGACACTTGGTAACTCACTACTTCGGAATAATTTTAATGTGCTGTTTTGAGTTACATAATTTTTATAAAAAATACATTAACAAGTTACTCAAACTAAATGGAACAAAATGTTTTATCAGATTTGATCTCTAAAAGAACAAGGAAAAGAACAATTTAAACGGTGGTACATAGATATCGCTACAATGTCTGCGGTGTGTCAGTTTATAGTGATGTCTAGCGCTGGGACATAATGTCACAGACATGCATCCTTACGTCCCACCCAATCATATTATCCTGACACCATGTTAGTAGCATGTTTGTAAAAGCATTTAGTATGCCTCGGTCATGGTTCAAACCTGCGTTCTCCCGTATCCGAGACAGACGCTCTAACTAGACCACCGGAGTGGTCCTGTAAGTATAACTTGTAAAACAAATTGATACATACATACATACATACATACATACATACATACATACATACATACATACATACATACATACATACATACATACATACATACATATAAAAGTTATGATATGTAAACTCTGTGGAAAAGAGACTGACGACAGAGCGAAACATCTTATCTTAGGTTGTGAAAAGCTCCTTGAAGAACGAAACGTCTTCTTTGAGAGGGTGATTGACACTTTAGAGGTGAGAGACGGGGTTAATTTATTTAATCAAGAAGACGATATACTATTGGAGACACTTCTTGGAAGCAGAGTAGATTGCTTGTCGTCTATCGACGATGATGTATGGGATAAACTCATGTTGGTAACGGCAAAAAGCATAACCTCATTTTACAATAAAATGCATGCCCTACTCTCAACCAACATGTCATAACATAACAGCAATAACAAGTAGGTAATCTAAATAAATAAATAAATTAATATAAAAAAACAAGCAAAAACAAATATCCTGCTGTTGTCAAATTCCGCAATTTTGATGTATTACAGACCACGGAGATATAATGCTCTCTGGCTCATATAATATACGAGTGTCACCTTTTGCTATCTTTATTCCTTTGAGAAGGATTTCATGCTGTTCCTCATATATATGTATAGATGTGTGTATATGTGTGTATATATGTATGTGTAAATATGTGTTTGGGTGTGTATATATATGTATGTGTATGTGTGTACATTTATATGTATGTGTGTATGTGTGTGTGTATATATATATATATATATATATATATATATATATATATATATATATATATATATATATATATATATATATATATGTATGCATAAGCATACATGTCATGTAGAAAGAACTACATGGATAATTACAATGGTATACGTTTCCAATTTGTTTTATTTATATTCTTTTGTGTTGTATTTCATGATTTTGTATCATCCTGAATTTGATTAATCTGATGTAATCTCTACTGAAGAGGAAATAAAGTCAGTCAGTCAGTCATACATACATACATACATACATACATACATACATACATACATACATACATACATACATACATACATACATACATACATACATACAATTTCTTCAGTTTTAAGCATTATAACATCAATCATAAGCATTTTTGGTCAATAATTCGTCCATCTGGAACACCTAGGTGCGGTTATGGTATATTATTAGTATACGTTACAAACAAATACTTGATTCTAGATAGAGGATAATTGTGCACTAAAACGAATGCTTGAATATGTATCACCAAGGTATTTATTATAGAATAGAACAGTACGCGATAACAAACTTTATTCCTAAGCATATTTGGATATCAGTTTGTTAATCCGGATTACGGATATTTGGATATCAGTTTGTTAATCCGGATTACGGATAATTTGATTGTGAACCTAGATTGTCATCTGTTATTCACGCAATGTACAATCGTGGAGATATCACTCTGGAAAGTAAAGCAGATCATCACCGTCTTCTGGTACTCTTAAAACTTGTATATTGTTTGATTTAAATGCTTTTTATAAGCCCGTGTATAGGCATGGAGGTGACAAGTCTAGTCACCCAAGTGAGTTTCAATGAATGTGCAAACATTGTCATTTCTAAAATGTTCCAATTTACCTCATTTAACTTATATATTACTTTCATTTTCACTATATGGTATGGAAATAAACATTTAACTTTTGAAGTTTACCGTTATGTTTGTTTACTAAACGTAGAAATAGGCGAGCTATCTTATATAGGGCCAAGCGTTTCACAACAACAATTGTTTTGAAAGTGGGGTAGATAAGTTTTCGCTACTCAAAAAGTAATGATTTAGCCATTCCAATTATGCTTTCATAACCAAGCTAGAGAATGTCACACAAATGTATTGGGAATGTAATACCTATATGCATGAAATAAGATGTATTCCAAACGAAATTATATTCTTGGCAGTTACCTTTTAACTTTTCCAGTTGTACTTCATATCCATACACATTTAAGCTTATTTTTCTTTACATAATTATACTGAGACCTGAAAATTTAGAATATCGATAGATACGATCTGGATCTAGTTGAAGAGATTATCTGAGCATTTCAGGTGAGAGCGTTGTCATCTGCATCATGAGAAACTGGATATGTTGTGTTTTTTTTTTAATTCCATTGATTTATATTTCCCAAATCAAGTGGGTAATATTTATGCACAGAAAGAAAAAGGTATAGGGATAGAGGGTTACCTTTTTGCATCCTCTTATGGTTTCAAACCATGCTGAACATTGTCGATCTACTGTTGTGTATATGTGATGTAATTTATATTTGATTTGATTTAATTTGTTTGTTGGTATTAAACGTGTCTGATCACTTTTATTCCATTACGGGCTATTGTAAAATAACTGTATTTACTGGATTTGATATTTTCGAGAAATTTAGTTATTTTTTCGAAAGCCTGATAGTTGAACTTTTTATCTAAAGATGACCTAGTTATTAACCTTGATTTACGAACTGAAGTAAACAATGTTTTAACATTCTTTCTTAGTGTGCAATTCAGCGAGTGAAATCTAGGCTATACTGGAATACGTGACTTTAGACGTAAATATCTTCTACCTCTTTATTTCAAAATTATGGCTTTACCGATAGGTTGACCCTCATCCGGATGTCTGTTTTGCCCAGAAGCTACATTTAATAGTGATGTTTAGAGAAAGAATTTTAGCTGGGCTTTTAAGCATTGCAACGTCAAGATGGTTTCCTCTGTTGTTACCAATTTGAGTTATATTTAAATTTTTCTTCAACTTATTTGTGTTCTAAGAGATTATATTTTCCCTGGAAATACATGTATTTGGAATTAAATTTTGGACAAAGATAGTTATTTAAATTTACAGAATTCAAACACTGGAATATTACTGTATGTGGTTCAACAAAGAACTGTAGACACTTAAATACTACACTAACAAGAACATACGTCATCGCCTTCCATTTTTGATTTCCGTCGGATTCGAACTCAAATTCATTAGAACATTTTATTACATGGACTTCTAATTTTAAATTATCTGATTATTGTCGGATTATGTTTGGATCTAAGTCTTAAAATCGTAAGTTCTTTTTCTCATTTTTACCTTTTGTTTTCTAGGGACATCAAAGTTTTGTTAAAATGTATAAAGCCTGCTGTCTTCACTTTTTCTTTGTCAATGTTTATGAGAGTCTAAACACATAACACTAGAATGACACAGTATTTGATATGCTTATATAAGAGGTGGTTCAAGCCTTGAAATCTTTGCTAACAGTTAGAAAACTTGAAAATTTAGCAACAAAAGACCACGTAACGGACTCAGATGTGTTAATAAAATCAAGTAAACTATGAAGTCCTGGTAGTTTGCATTTGTTTTCTCTCACATAAAACGAAAGGTCATAAAGAGTAAGGATATTTTCTGTATCTACCTTTAATAAAGGCCGTTTGATCACTGCTTATAAATGATGGCAGAATATGTTTAAGTATGCTTGCTATCTGTATCAAATAATAATACGGAAATGGAAATCCAGTTTCTTAAAATTTGTTTTGGCTTACCCCCTTTAGAGAGACGTATTCTTTATGAGTCGACGTTAGCTCACACTAGGCTAATGCAAAATTGATTGTCTTACTAAATAATGCAATATCTTTTCTAAAGATTTGAAAGAACCCAACTGTAAATCCATCAGATAATGTAATTTTATTGGTAAGTATATTTCTAAGATTTTTTTTATTATGTTAGTTTATTTGGGCCACAATTTGAATTAATTTGTATATTATCCAGATAGGATGTCTAGAAATTTAAGTAATTATTCAGGAACATCTGGATCTACATTATGATACGAATATAGTTTTTCATAGTATAATTGAGTTATGTTAAAAGTTTTAGTTCATTTTGTGTCATTGTTCCATCTTGTTTTATTACCATAGTTATTATCATACTTGTATAGTTTCTGTTTTTCAAATTTCATAAATATTTTAAACTATTACCTATCTTCAGTGTATTTTGCCATATATCGTACTCTAAGCCCTTCCGCATTTTTGCATGACGTTTTACTAACTAGGGTTCTTCCTTTCAACTTTATGTAGATTATTTATATGGTTTTCCTCGTCTAAAATAGAAATCTCGTATTCAGATAAATCTTCCGATTGAGCTTCTTGTCTCTTCTTATACGAAATATAAGAAATAGCTTTCCATCTTATTTCTAGCAAAAGCATTAAAAATAACAGGTCATTAATACAAAATCCTAATCTTAAAAGATCTAGGTAGTACAAGTTATAATTTGCTGTGGGAAAAATATATTTCTTCATGCACTCTTCAATTGTATGTATTCGACGCATTCTCAATAAAAAAAATGAGAATTCTTAAATTTTCAAACATTTCTCTGTTTTTTTTTAATGTTTTTCGAATGAAAAGGGTTATCTACACTAGATACTTATCTATTATGTAACCTGATTCTACGGAGGCATCATTTAGCATTGTAAAACGAAATTCGGAAAGTAGACAGAAATAGAACCTTGTCTGCATTATTCTTTCTCCTTGGTGTATTCGTTTATCTTTCCGATATAAATTAGATTATATTCATCAAAAATATCAAATACCGCATTGCTTGCCTTAAGGTTATTTAGTGAGTTGTAAGCATCTGAACTGAAAGCATGATTATTAACTAGACTGATGTCCCCGCCAATAATTATATGCTGTATTTTTCAAGTCTTCCATATCTTGTCTCACTCCAGTGTAGTACTTTGGTGTGTTAGTATTAGGACCATAACAGTTTATAAGCGTGTACCTGTAATTTCGTGTTGAAATATCTAAAACGATCTTTTTCAATAAGATGTTTGTTTTGTTTTTTTTTTAGGGTTTAACGCCATTCTTCAGCACAAGATAGGCTATACATGGCGGTATTATTGATGGAAGAGGAACCCACAAAACCCCGGAAAGAACAACCAACCCACGAGAAGCTACTGGCAAGCTTTCTCACGTATCCACATTGGCCGAATCCGAGACTCGAACCCACGCAGACAAAGGTGAGATGGCATTGATCCGTAACGGATAGCGCTTTAGACCACTCGGCCACTCGGATGGCATTGATCTATTACGGATAGCCACTCGGGGGCCCTATTTAATGAGATAACTACTCCCCTTGACTTGGATGCAAAACAACTGACGACATTCGCAAACCCAATATGATCTTGCGTATGCATCCAATCCTTTTATAAAATGTGTGTATTGCCATTGATATTTTGAGTATTCTTTCTTTTTCAGGTAATGAAAAAAAACATCATCCCTTCGACTGGGTCCCCCAACCCCTGGCAATTCATATATGCAGTTGTTAATTAGTTATTCATTGCCTCTATTATAAACATGATTCATATTTGATTTGATGAGTACGTTACGTTTAAACTGCGTAGATACATTCGTATCCGAATCTCAAATAACGAAAGCTTGATTTGTTAGTATTTGGTTACACATGACAAAGCGTTCGAATTTGTCACAGAGAGAGAGAGAGAGAGAGAGAGAGAGAGAGAGAGAGAGAGAGAGAGAGAGAGAGAGAGAGAGAGAGAGAGAGAGACAGTGGATGTTTGAAACTAAATATAATACAAATTGTCAAAAGACATTCCATACTGCTGATAGAACCAGCTAAATGTTGGCGAAATGTTTTAAACAAGTGAACCAGCTTTGAGAATATAAATTACATGGCTCTGTTTTTGGTCCGCTATCATTTATTAGTAATATTAACAATGCAGGCATTGACCTCTTGATTGCAAGGATTCTCTTTGATATGATTGCTCACTGGCATATTCATCAAATAACGCTTAGTCAAGTGAGTGGCTATTTGATATCAGCCTAATCCGATAATAGTATTGATGCGTGAGTTATAGCCCGTTTATCCTTAAGTAGAATTCAAAAACTCAAGCCTGTCTCTTTCGACTTCCATAAACACCTTGGCGTAAGTTATAGCTCGTTTATCCTTAATTAGAATTCAAAAACTTAAGCCTGTTTCTCTTTCGACTTCCATAAACACCTTTCAGTGACTGGACCAAACATGTTGATAACATATTTATGGCGACCTCAATAGTGATAACTATCTTGAAAAATTTAATATAAATATAAAGAAACAATATATCTGACATACGTAATCAATTATTAGAATATGCTGATGTCGCACTTGATAGCATGACAACTCGCTTTAATTAGAAACAGTTTATGATTTAAAGCTGGGACAATTGTAACTGGTCTAACTGGAAGTGATTCGTGTAGAACGATTTATGATGAATCTGTTTGGCCTACTTTGGCACACAGCAAAATTTCATTAGCTACATTTCATTAACTTGTTTACAAGTTTATACAGTATGTCTCTTCCCTGTATTGCTGACCGTTCAATTCTAATGTTTGCTGATACAAACAGGTGTGATAGTTGAAATATGAACAAACTGTAATGTGCGACTCGCTATAGTTAGCAAGTTTTTGTTTGCACTCTTCATTGCATGTTTTACAGTCACTCCCAGTTTCAATAAAAAAAAGTTTAAAGTAACTAAGTTATATAAAGACGCAAAATAGAGGGTAGGAAGACACACACACACACACACACACACACACACACACACACACACACACATATATAATCTATCTATCTATCTATTTATCTATCTATCTATCTATCTATCTATCTATCTATCTATCTATCTATCTATCTATCTATCTATCTATCTATCTATCTATCTATCTATCTATCTATCTTCATGTTTGTATATATATACCCAAATTATTTGCTGACATCTTTAAAAATGTTTATTTTTCAAGAAATCATTTTCTCGTTAAAATACATTGCGTGATAGCCATTGGCTTATGTGTATTGGTCAGTCTTAGGAAGGATATTCAGCCAGTGTCGGACGTGTGTAACAAAGGCTCCTTACCAGGCTATGGAGGATAGTCAAGACTGATCAAAACCGGACGATCAACAGTTTCATTGCCTAATTGACCCGTTTATAGTTTTAATTCGGACGGCACTGGCTTTCTTAATTTCCACTGAATATTTGAGAGTTATTTGGGCTCTCATTCATTATACACGATGCATGCGGTGTTGCCTGAATCACGCTATTTTTGTTTTATTTGGCTATGACTGATAGATGCACATACTAATATATAAACTTTTTTCGATTCTTGGAGCTGAATATTCAGTATCAACATGTATTGAACATATTGAACATTTTTGTCGAATTTGTAATGATCTTAAGTTGTCTATAATGATAATTGTCCATAAGGCCCCAGAGTGACCTATATTTGTAATGCCAACTTTCGAAAGGGCCCCATCGTAATCCTTTTGTAATGTTAAAACTCTATACGGCCTCCACTAATTTTGATAGAGACTCAATGTGACATCCGTACATTTTAATATATTTGCACCGTACAGAAACCGAAATTCTAAAGTAACTATCTTAATTAATATACCGACTTAATAATGATGTTCAAATCATATTTATTGTTAATTCATAAATTTGGATCTTTTAAGCACATTGGACACAATTATTTGTCGTTTGATTAATTTAAAGTAACTTTGGTTATTAAGTTTAAGTCCTGTAAACGAAAACTATTGACGAAAACAATTTAGAAAAGAATGATATAAGCTTCATTGGAATCGATAAATGTATACATTTCCATCGCAGAGAAAAACCAACATCGCATAGTACAGTATCGACACTGAGTTGAGTGGAATCAGGTTACAAAACACAATTTCTATATTGGATCACGTGACGTATATTCACAACCTAGTTCGACAAGCAGACGACAAGTGTTTTTTCATCGTGTTATTATATTTTCACCTTAGGAGTACGGAATGAGTTTTGATCAATATAACAAATGAACACTTGTTTATTTGATTTGTGTGATGTTTCGTCCTCTGTAATTCATTTGAAGAAACTAATATTCCCGTTCAATAATGTCACAATGTAACGGGAGAGATTATATATGAAATACAAACAAAGAGATGTCAATCACGATAGTCCTAGTAAAACTTTATACAGGTGTTTCGAGATATGAAAGGAGGCCATTAAAGTGGGGATCTACACATCATTATCATCATCAGTATCTTGACCTAGTGTGTCGTAGAGGCACTGTGCTGCTGAACATCTGTCCAGTTCCGTCAACTTGTCTCGATTATGTGCCAATGTCTTTGTCTCCGCAAAATCTTTTCCTGGTCCATTCTGTGATGTTGTCAATTCACTTTATTCTCTGTCTACCTCTCCTTCTGCCACCCTGAACGCTGACCTGCAGTACTGTTGTGGATAGACGGTTGGCTCTAGTGACATGACCATAGCATTTCAGCTTTCACATTTTGACAGTGGTGAGGATGTCTTCATAATAGCCTACTTTGTGCCTGATGGTGTTACGCACTTCTTCAATTGTGATGTGGTCCATGTAAGAGATGCCAAGGATGGTACTGTGGCATCTCATTTCGAGTGCCTGGATTCGTCTTTGCACTTCTGCTGTCAGGGTCCAGGCCTCACATGAATACAAAACGACTGAGATGACTAGTGCTCTCAATAGTTTGATTCAAACACATATTCTTTTCTCTTCAGATGGATCTTAGCTTTTGACATAGATTCTGTTGTTTGTGCTGCTCTTGACAAACTTTCTGCTCTCGATCGCTCTTTGGTGAGTATGACCTTAGACCTTACCAAGAGATATTGGCAGATACCAATCGCTGATAAAGGTCTTTATCAATTTAAAGTTATGCCTTTCGGTTTATCAGATTGCTTTCTATTTCGATGCTCTTTTGTCTAATCCAGTCATCGTCTGCTTTCTTCAAGTGTTACTATTTCAACATATTTTAACACTAATAATCACTCTTTACTCGCTTTTATCGTGCCAATAAATATTGTGCATCGTGACACGAATAGACTCATAAAAGAAACTTATTGTATTTATACGTTGTATCCTAATGGACTTAATGCCAAATCAATATATAAAGGTGTATAATTTAAATTGATATATTGTATATTCTTCATAGCAATATAATGACATGTATGACTGTTTGTCGCTAGGAAATTGAGTAGGATATTAGAATGGCTGTACCAAGATAACCGAGTGGGATTTCTGGATTCACAACAGAACATTTTTGATGATGACATCTATACTTTAAAAATGAATGACTTGAATGAGCAATTATATATAAATACGTGCGTGTATTGGATATGTTTTCAGCTGTCCAGTATATGGAGTGTTAAGTGTCTGGAGAGTCCAGAATTTTCCAGAGTCTAGTGTCCGGAGCATCTGGAAAGTGCAGAGCTGTCTGGAGTGTCCAGAGTGACTAGAGTGACCCGAGCGTTCCAAGTTATCGGAGCGATCGAGATTTATGTGGTGTAAGCTGTAAAGCCAACAACATGAATTAATCTTAGCAGCTGTGAAGCTGAACGTTAGCAGACTTGGAGAAGCTGAAATACATTGTTCTGACATAATCCTGTAGCCGTGTGCTGATTGTGGGGTTCGTAAAACCCATTGTATTCTTGGGGACTGTAACGATAAGTTGTATATCTGTCTTTTGTTTTGGTCAGCATAATTTCACGATGAGTGAATTAATTTTACTACATGAGTAAAATTCTACATTTTTGCTAGCTGAGTAAACTATTTTCCTCTTTCCATTGTTTAGTCACTGTGAATCATTCACACCATTGTGTTTGTCTTTTGCAGTGTAATCTCTGTATTTTTCTTTATTACATTTGTGCGTTAATTTACGTTAATCATCCAATATTTGGATTACATATATACGTACAAAATCATGCTTTAATTGCTCATTCAAGTCATTCAATATTAAACTTTGTATTTATATCATTGTCAAAAGTGTTCTGTTTTGAATCTGAAATTCTCACCCGGTTATCTTGTTATAATGATGTCAGAAGTGGGATAATTTTTGATTTAAAGGAACACTAATATTATTTCATTATAATTGTATGCTCTTTTGTGTGTTTCAGACAAGACAGAGGTTAAGTAGACACATAGCATTACTTTATTTTTTGTACACATTTCATGTTGTTTGCCCATCAAGATAGGAAAGATACGGTTTTTTCAAATAGTAATTCGCATTTAGTATAATAATGTACTGCGAAAACGGTTTGGCTACGAGGGGGAGTCCTTTAGGGATTTTGTTCGTGAAGAACAGGCATGGGGAAGGGATCAAAAGTTAAAGAAAATAGAAATAAAAAAAGGGGGGGGGGGAAATAGAATTAGAAAAGAAGACCGAAAGGGAAATCTATATCAATTAAGGGAAGCCAAAGAATGAAAGATGGCGTTTGAAATGGAAACGTTTAATTATAGTGAATACTCTACCCATGATGTGAAGTTCTTGCTAGTGGTCCCCCAGGAATTCAGGTCGCATGTACTAAAGGTCGTGCATGAGTCGAGTATGGTGGTTCATTTAGGTATAAAGAAAACAACGTATAGGGTATTAAGAGAAATTTCTTGGCTTGGTGGCTAGGGCGACATAGAGTGGTTTTGTCACATGCCCTTGATATATACTCCGTTTAAAAGACTGGCCGTTGACATTGTAGACATATACTTCCACTTACGGATAGAGAAAACAGATAAAAATTGACATTGGTAGATTACGATACTAGATACACCATAGCCATAGCTTAGCAATTGATTTGTGCGGTAGGACAGTTCGTATTCCTATGCTTATTCTACGCAAGGTGTGGTCAGACAAGGTCGCGAACGAAGCGGTCAAGACCACTCACCAATACGTGGTAGACTTACGCGAACGGTTAGAGAATTAGAGAATACTTGTCGAATGGCGCAATACGAACTCGTGAATCTAGTCGTAAAAAAAACGCGAATTATTACAACCGACGAACGTGGAGTAAAATGTTTGATGTAGGGAATCAAGCGTTGGTGCTTCTCCCAACGAATATAAACAAGTTTCTAGTCCAATGGAAAGTGCCATACGAAGTCAAGCAGATGAAAGGCAAGATCGACTACATCATCGACGTAGAAGGTAAGACCAAGATATTTCACGCTAATATGCTGAAACTCTACTTAGAAAGACACAGTCAAACAAATGATAAAGGTGTCTTGAATGTAGTATGCATAGCGGTGATAGAAGATAGGTCGTGTGACGAATCGGAGTTCGTCTCCAGTACAGAAATGCCCCTTGAATACCACATTGACGGCATAGGTCAGATCAAGATATGCCCTGCTCTACCAGAGGGTCAGCCACACGCAGATCTTGGAGGTGTTGTCCCAATACCCTGACGTGTTTACCAACAAACCAGGCCGTACTGGATTGATTCAACACGAGATGGAGTTGAACACGTCAGAGCCGATCAGGATTAAAGGATATCCAATCTCATTGAATGCACGGGAGACAGTCAACGAAGTAGTGGGAAACATGTCAGACCCTAAAGTCTTCGAACTGCAGTCACCGGTAATCGTCCCCCGTAGTATTAGTCCGAAAGAAAGACTTGACGAACCGTTTTTGCGTTGACTTTCGGCTATTGAATGAAATAAATTTTCTATGCAGAACCGATGCCAGAAATGGAACATTTATTTTCAAAGTTTACAGGTCATAAATACATTTCCAAATTAGATCTTACCAAGGGATATTGGCAGATACCAATCGCTGACAAAGGTCTTTATCAGTTAAAAGTTATGCCTTTCGGTTTAGTCAACACCGGTGCGTCATGCGTTCGTCTCATGCGCAAACTGGTAAAGGGTATGGAAAACGTCGACATTTTCGTAGATGATATCTTTGTTTATATACATGCATGATTTGAACATGTTAAGGTATTAAGGGATCTTATCGATAGACTTCACACTGCAAATCATACAGCTAGGCCCACCAAATGTAGCATAGGGTAATTTCCCATAGAATGTTTGGGACACCTTTTACGTGAACTAGGCCAGTTAAAACATCACCCAGATAAGTTAGGAGCAATCAGAAATTCACCTAGACCAGAAACTAAGAAACAGGTAAGATCTTTCATAGGTTTGATTTGGTTTCACAAGAAATTTTCCCCCAATTTTGTGGCTATTGCCTGCCCATTAACCAACTTGACTAGGAAAGGGGAACGAAAAAAAAAGTTCCCTGGGTGTGGTGTGCTAGGAAAAAGCAGTTAACACTTTAAAACAAAAAATGGTAAGTGCTCCAATCTTAAATTTGACAGAATTGAACAAACATTTGTGACGAGGACCGATGCATCCGATACGGTTCATAGGGCTGTTTTGCTACAGGAGCAAGACGGGATGAAATTGCATATTACTTACGCAAGTAGGACATTGCTTTCTAG
>JAQISU010000241.1:3822500-3845000 GCA_029339505.1 Unio delphinus
TATCATAATTGATGAATAGTAATACAACCCGGCATTTATGCAATAATGTCACGATGAAATCAATAGTAGCAGTGAGACGCATACGGATATCCCTAGTAGTTGTATTTTCTTCCCTGCAAATATGCCTCGAACGTCATTTAGTTTTCGAAAGCAACTCATATTCTGCATGTACTCTCCTATAAAAATCAGGTCTAATTGCAAATAAATCGTCTCTGATCTACCTCGCATAGCTCGTCGCTAGATCCGGGTATTGTGTCTGTTCTAATGATTTGTCCAAAAAGACTACATAGACTCAGATATGCCAATACATTATGCCTGTGCATTTTACTTTACAATATTATTCGACGTAAAAGCGAGTATGTATTTCAAAGATTTCAAGGGTCATACATGTAGTCATGACAAGTGTATAGTCTCATGCAAGTCACAAATTAGCAATTTTTTTGTACACATAATACCTTTTAACATCTTCAAATACAGGCCTGAGTTTTGACTTCTGGACCAACTGTTTGTATTATACTACTAATAATACAATAAATAAAAGCAATCATGAAGGGCAGAAGACAAAAGGAAGGACAGGAAGATAATGGTGCCATTGATCACAATTTTAATAAGTCATAAATGAATTGTGTATGGACGTATTTATTTAAATTATACATGGTAGGATACATAGGAGCTTGATTTCAGTGCAGTCAGATTCGAGAAATTGTCTTTGCCAGCCTCTAAGAGCGGAAGTAAGGAAACGAGTTCATCAGAAACGATACAAATTATGTCGTTCATTACATCTTTTGTTTTAGGGAACAAATTTTGTTTTTGTTATCGCCTCAAAGCATGATTGTGTTCCTCTATAAGATGGTGACTTTATTTCATCTGCGGGAGTAAACATGCGTTGTCCATGTTCAAAATCCACGCCAGATAACCATATACGACATGAGAGCACAAGATGTCCTGAAGTGGATATCATTTTTTCTGTAGCTAAGACCATGCTCGTTTCATTTTGAGCACGTTTTAGTCTATATACCGTTAGGGATTAAACCACGCTATTTGCAACAATATGAAATAGGCATATAATACAGCTGTATGGGAAACATAAATTATGTTACATGCACTCGGCAAACGTCTGATCCACTCGTCGAATATATGTATCAAACACTTGCATATGATGGATTTGTAAGTTACTCTTTTTCAGGATATTCGTCCTGCTTATTGCAGAAGGTATATGTAGCCATTACTGCAATATTTTCCATTTGACATGAATCGATTACGATGCATAACCTGCTAACAGTACTTTCAGTGGAAAACCTACTGACAGCATTTTCAGAAGTAAACCTAGTTTCAGTGCTTTTAGTGGTTAACCTCTTGAAAAGTACTTCAATTAATCAATTATAAACCTTATGACAGGAGTTTCATTGGTAAACCTAACCTCTTGACAGCATTTTTAGTGGTTAAACTTTTGACGGTATTTTCAGTGGCAAACATATTTACAATGCTTTCAATGGTACACTTCTTGACCGTGATTTCACTGGTAAAGATTTTAACAATATGTATAGTGAAAAACGTTTTGACAGTATTTTCAGTGGTAAATTTTTAGACAGTATTTTCAGTGGTAACTCTGAGTATGTTGAACCTCACACAATTCTTCTTTGATCAGCCATTACGATCAAAATCACAATCAATTGATTGGTCACAACGACGATAGACAATATACCGTTTTTGAACAAAATGGACGTTATGAGGTAAAACCAATATTTCATAACCAAACTTTAATGTTAGACAATGTCAAACAATATTATCATTACATTTTCGATCAATCATTAGACATTGTCCCTGTAAGCGTATGTATTTGTGTTTTGGGCATGTCCAGGGATACATAATGATGAGAGGAATAAAAGGTAATTGCCAATTAAAGGTTTTGCGGAAATTTACAATCAATGGATTTGTTTAAACAAACAAAGAAAGCACCATGCATACCATTGTACTGGTTTCCCAGAGCTTGGTTTTCTGAAGCAGACATATCAATCGTGGAATCTATGAGGCAAATTATTACGAGAATAAAGATAACAGCGAGAAAGCCCTGTCAGGTTTTTCAAAAAAGATTAAGAATTGGTAGATTGTTAATACAACAATAAATTTTCAACACCATGTTTTGTGAGGAAAATATACTTATTGACTCAAATTATTCCCATCAAGGCTGCAGCAAATGAAAGGATTAAAGTTGATAAACAATCAATAGGAGATACAAATCGTCTTGAAATGACAAAGATAAACAGTGATTAAAACTCAAAAAATGAGAGAGCGAGAGAGAGAGAGAGAGAGAGAGAGAGAGAGAGAGAGAGAGAGAGAGAGAGAGGGGAAAACATGAACTAAGATTAAATATTGAAATACAGATCTGAAAAAAATATATGGCAAAAGAAAGTAGTACACGAATAATTATCGTGTGTCGAACAAGTATATCCCAGTGAATTATTTAAATATTTAATTATTAGATGTATAATAAAGAGACTAACGCATACATTATTTTTTATTTAAACAAAAAACTGTGCGAGGGAATAACATTATATTGATCATTTGCTTAAATTGTCATAATCTAACCATTAATTGAATCTCCGTCCACTATTATGTTACTTTTTTAAAAATTATTACACAGTAAAGAAATGTTAAAGTTTTGCAATTAGTATTTAAATATTTAGGAAAAACTAAACCAGGCTGGCTTTTGAAATGAGTCGGATCGGGTACTTATAGGTTCTGTATTTAGAACATTGTATTGGAAAAATACTCGTTTTGTCACAGACACCCTCAAATCTTGCACAGGTGACGACATCACTAATATTGGAAACTAAGACTTCTCGCTCTTTCTGATATCAGTTAGAGGTAGACTGCATTGCTAAGTTCCCAGCATCTGAATAATTTTTAAAATGTTTTACAAAAGGTCCAATTGCATGTAGCTTTCACTTAATGCATTGCGTGCTGACGTCAACGATCAACGTATATGAGGAATTATAGGAAAAAAATAAAGCGTTTCTCTAGTCAGAAACTTGAGAGTCTTAATTGCATCATTGTTTGCACTTAGTACCATTATTAAGAATAAAAAATTTGAAGCGACACTTAGAACTAAGTTATTTGTTTAGTCAGATGTCTAAATTAATTAATATCCTTCACAATGTGTGTCAAGTATACACGAGATGTTGAACTTCAATATTCTTAAATAAATCGCAATCAAATTATAATAGATAAATGCCGTCTTGTTTGCATGAAGATTAATAACAGACTGTATATATATATATATATATATATATATATATATATATATATATATATATATATATATATATATATCTATATATATATCGATTTTTGCCTTAGGATTCGAGGTGTAACTGTGGACTTATAAGAGAATTAATTATATAGTCGACATATGGGTAAGCTACTCACGAATGCTCATTCCACCAACTGTTTAGCATCATTTTATATGTGCATATTTGTGATAGAATTCGGCGTTCGTGAAGTGAAGGCGATAGGTTCGAATCTCTGTAGAACAACATTAAAAATTATCTAACCTGTTTGATAAAACAATTTATTTTATATATATATATATATATATATATATATATATATATATATATATATATATATATATATATATATATATATATATATATATATATATATATATATGCACGCACATTTATCATTTGTAAATATAGGTTTCATTCCGAGATCATAATTATCATACATAAACTTGCTAGCTGAATTAGTGTTATTTCTAGATTATTTCACTTTCTCCAGTTATATAACCATTCTGTCTTTTATTGCGTTTTAATACAATGAGCAAGGTAAATGTTAATCAAGCTTATCACATAACGGATATTTTGCATTCTCTGATAATGTAGTAAACAGCATACAAACTACATAAAGAAATTCTGGACAATGTAATAATACATTTTTTCATCCATTACTAATGATCAGAGAACTTTACTTCAGAAATGGTAATCTATGCATGCATTTTACATTTTCGCTAATTAGCGTTTAAAATATATTTACTTCCTGTACTCAATAGACGTATTCCCATCAGTAAAAATATACATGACTTGCTCTAACTAGTTATACACATAAACATGACGTGGTCTGAGTCAAGGGTTTCGAACATTCGGCACGTCAGACTCATTAGTCCTGCCCACAGACTAGGTATCTTGCCTGATCTGCATACTTATCATAGTCCATGATATGCATGACTCCAGTGAAGTATATTAAATATGGCCCTCCATAGGAAATAAGTGTGACACACCTGGTCTAAATAGTAATAAATATCAAATCATTCCACATACCAAGTCGACATGACCATTCTGCATCGGCCGATCTTGTCAATCAGTCTATGTTATCTATCTTTAATGAATCACATTGGTGTCTTTCTCCCGGCAAAATCACAACACTCATGCGCCACATTCTGTGTAATACTCCCTTTTAACACTTAATTAAAAAATTTCAGAAACTAATATCTTGAACTTTTGGACTGCCTTCCACCTTATTATAATTCATAATGTTTACTTCAGTTTTAATCAAAATAGATTTTAATTCGTAATCATAAAATATGAATTTAAATTTTGAAGTAATCTGCTTTTAAATAGCAGTATATTCAAACAAGGAAAACCATACACAGTTTAGTTGAAATCAAACAAATCGAATATATTCCACAACAGAATCTTAATGTTACCAAGTGCTTTCTAAGGAGTTCTCGAGCCATGTATGTCGTTATTCACATATAATTGAGGCAATGTAAAACAATAACGCACGCAGCTTTATTTTGCATTTTCAGCATACTGCTTGTAAAGTTCACTATTTCTTTTCATAATTTCAAGACACGGTCCAAGGAGGCGTTCAAAGCTTTCTCTTTCTAAAAATGCAACCTTTACCTTCCCCACAGCATATACATTAGCAGATCGTGGCGCATTATTTATTAAGGCAAGTTCTCCAAAATATTTGCCCTTGGAATGAAGGCCGATCTTTTCTTCCTCTCCATTTGGTTTGATGATAGTCACTAGAATTTGTCCTTGCTCCAAGAAAAACATGCCATCGGCATCGTCATCTTGTTTGATTATGCATTCACCATCCTCGTATGTCTTGGATGCTAGTGCATCAGCAAGGTTCATACGTTCATACTGTTCCAGAGATTTCAAAATTGTTACATTCTCGAGAAGTTCCTCGTACATCTTGCGTTTCTTAAAAGCGCTTTTCAAAACTATGCGCCTGAAAGAGTTACGATCCATGGCCCACAATGAGCCCTCTGTGACCGCTACTACAGATGCTGATCTTGGCATGTTATATAACAATGCTAGTTCTCCAAAACTTCCTTTATTGTCAAATCTATGCACACGCTTCTGCTCCCCGTTGACATCTACAAGGACATCGTAAATTCCATGATCAATTACATAGAAATTGTCACCGTCATCTCCCTGGCGTATAACATATTCTCCTGGACTAACAGATGTTTCAAACATGGCGTCGAGCACATCCTGCATTTGTTCTGGCTCCAAAGACCGAAACAGAAGGATTCCACTTACAGCTTCAGTGAGGCGTTCTCTCTGCTCGTCGCTTTTCGGGTGTACTATTCTTTCATCGTCCGACTCATCTTGTTCTGGATCGTACCTGAAATTTGACAATGAACGGAGGCTGTAAATTATCTGTTGTTTAACAGTGGTTTACTCGTACACACATAACTGATAAAAAAATTATATCCAAGAACTGAAAATTGCACATTTGTGACAAAGTAATCATGCATTGTGTTTGTATTGATCTGCTCAATTAAAAAGTATTAACGCCAACTTATTAAAATCTAACTCCCTGAGTACATCGAATCGTAGCAGGCACGCCATACTTGGAAGACTGGTATTAAATTATTAATTTGTAGTTCATCTCTTTTGTCATGCTTTATTTATGATAGATGATTGTCTAGGAGTATTTGGAATATCCTTGTCTTTTTCGACTCGTAACTCATGATTGCATTCAACTCGCATAGTCTATTTTAACGACGTCTGCTAACATCCTCAGCTCCAGATAATAAAGATACCCATCCAAGATGGACAACGAAGCAAGCAGGCCTTGTTGTCGCAGTTTGCTAAACCGACCTGGTTAAAAAAAAAAAAACTCCAAAGGTCGCATGTGCCAGCGTGCCCTATGAAAAGGACGCGTTTGATACAAACCATTTGCCCGTTGCTGAAAATTTAGTATTGTGGTGAATGACTTGATTGGCTAGCACGTAAGATATTTACTGTAATTAATAGCACTACATCGCAGTGCTTTAGTCAGAATGTGTTACCTAGGGGACTAAGAAGGACACATTTTACTAAAAACCAATGAGTCTTTTCTAGCAGAAGAGACTGATGGTAGAGATATATGACGTATCGTATTAACCATGCTCTGGGGCTTCAATATACATCTCGTGTGCAGTTTCAACCACAAGCCTGAAATCTAGCAGTCGATTGAATAAAATCTTACTGCTAACCAATCTGATTGCTTGATTCCATATCTGAATCTGAGAGTAAAGTCAGGGTAATGTTGAGATACAGAGTCGACAACTATGAGTTTTCCATTTTACCATAACTAAGGCATATAAGACATGACCAATGATTAAGATCAAATAACGTTTGTTTCCCACCAACCGTTAGTGTAGCTGTACATTGCCCCCAAAAATGAGGGTTCATTTGTGTCACTGCACGCTCACTTTCAATTCGTGTCATTTGCATGTTTTTCAGGAGAATGAGTTTCTTACATTTGTCAATAATTTGATACTGAAATATTAAAAATATGAAATTGAACTCCCGTTGAATACATTAATAATGGATTAAAGTAAATACACATTTAATATTGAATGACTAATTGGATGGAACCGGATACAGATGTTCAAGCTGTGTTTCCGTATTGCACAATTAACATTTCCGTACCTCATACCCGTACCAGAACTATTTTTGCCACTCAAATATTCAATAACAGTCTACTTATCAAAATATCTGTAATTATGTATTACAATAAATTGTAATTATTTTGCGTAAATTCAAATTGGTCCACTTAGACGCATATTTTATTGCTTTTTGTTTTGTTTTGTTTTAAATTATTTGATGACAACGGCGAGGTTGTTATGGATTACATCTGGTGTAAATGGCCCATTTATCCCGTGAGGCCCAATAAAGACTACACCAAGGAGCGAAGAGGAGATTATATGCATTTCACAATATCTACCGAAGAAAATTATAGTTGAGATTGATAACAATATTTCTGGACAGAATGTTTGATGAAGAGTTCTTAGATGAAGATAGAGTGCAGAGTGACACCAAATGTGACAGTGAGGGAGAACCTAAGTACTCACAGCTGAAATCTTGTATTAAAAATATTTTTTAAAAAATACACGCCAAGTAGGAATGGGTCAGGAGTGATGTCCCTTTGATTTGGAATTGTTTAAAATATAAATTATCAACATTACGCCCGTTTGATTGGACACACATAAATGCTTACCTTGTCATTTTTAAGTACTCTGGCTGTTTGTCTTGGAGCCCAGATATTCAAAACAGTTATAACAGAACTCTATAATACCATTATTACAACATCTGTTATTCACACGAGTTTGATACCAACTAAAAGTATTTAATTCTCTGACCTTAAACAAAAGGTTTTGGAATTTTAATAACATCAACCCTTTAAACGTGTAATTGCTACTATCATTTAATTATGCAGCCTGAACGTCAACTTTTAAACCACATAGTTGCTATTCTCATTCCATTATGCAGCCTGAACGTCAACTATTTAACCGTGTAGTTGCTATTCTCATTCTATTCTGCACCCTGAACGTCAACCATTTAACCGTGTAGTTGCTATTCTCATTTCATTATGCAGCTTGAACGTCAACTATTTAACCGTGTAGTTGCTATTCTAATTCCATTATACAGTTTGAACGTCAACTATTTAACCATGTAGCTGCTATTCTCATTTTATAAAGCAGCCTGAACGTCAACTATTTAACCGTGTAGTTGCTATCCTCATTTCATTATGCAGCCTGAACGTCAACTATTTAAACGTGTAGTTGCTATTCTCATTTCATTATGCAGCCTGAACGTTAACTATTTAAACGTGTAGTTGCTATTCTCATTTCATTATGCAGCCTGAACGTCAACTATTTAACCGTGTAGTTGCTATTCTCATTCTATTATGCAGCCTGAACGTCAACTATTTAACCGTGTAGTTGCTATTCTTATTCCATTCTGCAGCCTGAACGTCAAATATTTAACCGTGTAGTTGCTATTCACATTTCATTATGCAGCCTGAACGTCAACTATTTAACCGTGTAGTTGCTATTCTCATTCCATTATGCAGCCTGAACGTCAACTATTTAACCGTGTAGTTTCTATTCTCATTCCATTCTGCAGCCTGAACGTCAACTATTTAACCGTGTAGTTGCTATTCTCATTTCATTGTGCAGCCTGAACGTCAACTATTTAACCATGTAGTTGCTATTCTAATTCCATTATGCAGTTTGAACGTCAACTATTTAACCATGTAGCTGCTATTCTCATTTCATTATGCAGCCTGAACGTCAACTATTTAACCGTGTATTTGCTATTCTAATTTCATTATGCAGCCTGAACGTCAACTATTTAACCGTATAGTTGCTATTCTAATTTCATTATGCAGCCTGAACGTCAACTATTTAACCGTGTAGCTGCTATTCTCATTTAATTATGCAGCCTGAACGTTAACTATTTAACCGTGTAGTTGCTATTCTCATTCCATTATGCAGTCTGAACGTCAACTATTTAACCGTATGGCTGCTATTCTAATTCCATTATGCAGCCTGAACGTCAACTATTTAACCGTGTAGTTGCTATTCTAATTTCATTATGCAGCCTAAACGTCAACTATTTAAACGTGTAGTTGCTATTCACATTCAATTATGTAGCCTGAACGGCAACTATTTAACCGTGTAGTTGTTATTCTCATTCCATTATGCAGTCTGAATGTCAACTATTTAACCGTGTAGCTGCTATTCTCATTTCATTATGCAGCCTGAACGTCAACTATTTAACCGTGTAGTTGCTATTCTCATTCCATTATGCAGCCTGAACGTCAACTATTTAACCGTGTAGTTGCTATTCTCATTCCATTATGCAGCCTGAATGTCAACTATTTAACAGTGTAATTGCTATTCTCATTTCATTATGCAGTCTGAACGTCAACTATTTAACTGTGTAGTTGTTGGTTTTGTTCCAATTTGGAGCCTTATAACTCAGAGAAGAGATGTTTCACATCCGTCATAAAACAAATTTAACTTTGGACGTTCAAACTATGGTCTACGGCATTTTTGAGGCATCAGACAAATGTAAAAGAAATGAGATTTAAGTGTGTCTACAAATGATGCCGAGAATTAAAATCCGTTGAATAATGTAAATAAAAGGCCACTGAAAGCGATCACCGCTCCGGGGGGTGGGGTGGGAGAAACACACTGGACTCTCGTTGTTCTTGTTCAAACAAACACCTTTTTAAAAATAAAATAAAAAATGATGTTCGTTGTTCGGCCCGGGCCAGTAACGGTCCCAGATCCCAGGGATATATCATAGAACCCCCCCCCCCCCACACACACACACTATTAAAGGCCCTGTGCAAATATGGGGATTGCATTTTTAAACATATACAGCATAAAATTAGACCTATATACTCAGCTCCATCTTGTTATAATGTTATTTAGTCTTTTTCATCACAGGAGCATATGCATGGAATTTTATTTATGTCTGCATTCTAAATATTCTTGCGTCGTTTCACGCAGGAACTAAGCAAAACTAAAATAATATCTTTTAAAATGTCCTTGCTGAAATATCATAATGATTATTACAAATCTAACATGCTTGTTTGAAACAGATTGAATCTTCATTGTTTTCGTTTTGTTTTTTAAATTAAAAAAATGCGTAAATGTATTATTAATTTCTTCGAATGAAAATAAGACAATTAAGCGTGAAAACACTAAATTAAGGATATTTTGTATATTTGCCTTTGCTGTCAGTGTGTTTAATTTGCACTAACGTTTGATTGGAAGAGGAATTTGTATTTTTTTTAAAACTATGATACATCTAAAAAATAATGACAATTCCACTTGCTGGTGGTCTGAGTTTTAATAAATTAATATATCCCCCCCCAAAAAAAAAAAATATTTTAAACTCCAAAGCTAGAGAGCAAATTACTGCACGGTACCTATTTGAAGTATTACCCAATTAGGTATTGACCTAAGTCTCAAGTTGGGCGTGGGCGGTTTGGTATTGGGTTGTTTATTACCTTACACAAACATCCCAATACCTTAATTAAATGTATATAGAGGATCCAAAACATTTTGTGGAAAATATTAATGCAATGTCGATAGGTAATAAGGAGCAAACCAATGAACATTATTCAGAGCCTATACAAGTTACGTACAGGTATACCTCTCAAGACAGAGGTGGCAGTGTATTATTCATTATCTTTCATAAACCTACAAATTCCTTATTTCAGTTTATTTAAATGTTATATTAACACATGTGAAAATAATAGTAATACAAACTAAATACACAATAAACGCAAAGCCACATTAGCGTTTGCCCCAAGTCGGTGAAAAGAACTCGTTTCTTTTGCCGGAGAACTGAGATATCAGGTTATAAGACTAACATTAAGATGTTGCAGATTTTGAACACACTACAGTGATAAAACAGTGCAGTAACGTTGATCAAACAGGTGCAAACATGTCGTTTTAACATGACGAGGCTGTGCGATTGCAGGGAGACTCGTCTGATGACTTCCTGAAATGGTAATTTCTTTCCCATTATTACTAAACATCATCTTCCAGTATATATGGAAATGACAAATATAAATGTAAAAAAGTCGAATAAGAATTGAGTTTATATGATCGGAATGAGAAATATCAGCTATGGATGCAAACTATCGACTTAAATCAATAATGCAACGTTGAGAACGCCACTACTGACCGTCATTTATTTTACTCGACAACCTTAACCATGTATTCGAAATTATAGTTCAATAACACATGCACATTATATAAACATGATAATTAATGTTCGAACTGGGAATTCCTTAGATCAGTGGAACCCACACTTGTTCGGCCTAGAGAGACCTCTCTCTCTCTCTCTCTCTCTCTCTCTCTCTCTCTCTCTCTCTCTCTCTCTCTGTATCTCTTCCTCTTTCTCCACATGTTCACAATGACTGTTGCAAAATTTGTTAGTTTTGCTGTTTGTTTTAACGTGATTAATAACATGATTTTGTATTCTATATCACAGCAAAGGAACAACATTAGTGACCAGCTTACTTTCATAAAGAAGACGTAGTGTAGAGCGAGTATTATGACGTCATATTCAGGTTGAAAGTTTTTTAATTTGAGCTGCTTCTGCGGTTTAGTGTACACCCGCACGTACGCCACATTCATATGCATTAATTAGCAATGTACGTAGGCTGCCACATGTGAAGCATCAGATAAGATTGATAAATCAGGATTATTATGCAGTCGCGGAATAAGTTAAACCTGCCACCGAAACTGATTCTTATAATAAACGATTATATTCCCTTCCCGATGAAAACTATTGACATCATCTTCTTCAGCTTTGTTTGTAGATTTGGTCACAACGACACATAAATAATTCAGCAATTTGGCGAGGTAAACGTCTTTTCAAAAATCAAAATTATTGATTATGTGTTAAAACTTGTTTTGGAAGTTCTTCCTGGATTTTGTTTACTGAAACCTGTTTCAGTGTTTTCACATAAATAAGCTAATCCAAAAATATGCACACGATTTTAACTTGGATCAACACAGATGTGAGTTGCATGAATAAATTATATACGTTACCTTTCTGCCGATACGCTCTGTCTTCTTCCGTAACGGTTCATGCGTTGAGATTTAGGCTTAAAACACTCCCTGTCGGGTTCACCTGCTTCTTCCGCGCCCACAATAACGTACATGGGGACTGATTTTGGCCGCCTATTCTCTCGAACCTTGGTAAAATAGTCGACGGCGAAGTCATACAAGTCGCTTGGTCTTTCTCTCAGCACAGCTACGGTAAAATCCCGTAATAAATCCCCCAGTCCGTCCGGTATTTCGAGATTCAATGCGTTTCGTGTCATTCTGTCTTCAGCCTTTAAGTTGTTTTCCACAATCGAATGAGTTCTACTAATTTACTTGCGTTCCTGTGAATCGCCGAGCATTGGTTGCTATACCAACATTGTATCACACATAATAGTATGAATCAAAACACAATCAAACATATAAAGGATACGATAGTCCTTAAGTCTAGATGCAACTTCTACACTGGTCAACAGGTCTCGAGTGAGCAAAACCTCAACTTCTACAATCTTTTTGATTTTCATACACTGCAACAAAAATCAATGCCATCCAATGCGCTCTACTACCGCAATGAAAATCGACCAGACTGTGATACTCGCTAGCACTTTGAAGCAATTTCCAGTCGGTGGTCGATCAGTTCTTTTGTAGTTCTGTGTTCACCTGGGAAAATGAAGAAAAATATAAATGAAATTTAAAGCAGTTCCTCTTTTAGAAGAAAAAAATAAAATCAAATAATAACCACATATCCTAGTGATGAAACCATGCTGGCTTGATTAATGTTTCATTTAAATATATTATCAACACATATGACTTTTCACATAATCCTAGCTGATAAAACGTGGATTCTGTTTAAGAGGTTCAATTAATTCACCTAGCCAAGGTCATAACAACAGACTCGAAACAAATTTGCATACCGATTATTGAGAGCTTCGGCTGCCATTGAAAGCCTATTGAAATATTTTTGAAAAGCTCCCTTTTAACGTTAGGTGAAAGCATGCTATTCGTAAGCAGGGTTAATACCTACTGTAGGCTGAGATATCTCAATAAGGCAAGTCAGGCATACATGTGTCAATATAGAAATTATATGTTAGTGCTGTAGGATGTAAGAATACAGGTAAAACCTCCCAATAGAGCCCACATGTTTAAATTATGGGAATAATGCACACCTACTCAACTTACCTACTTGTAACGATATAATAAACACATTTTGAATGTAATATCGACGATTAATAATAAAATAGTGTGCAACTGTCAAACCGTCACCCCTTCCCCCCCCCACCAATCTTTTTCAGATCAAAGATCATTTGTGTCTAATAATTTAGCTTAAATATAGTATAACTTCGATTAACATCGCTCTGAAAAGTCCTCTCGCGGTGCTAAGGCCTTCTAAGGAGTAGTATTCATCTTGCTCTATCTTCTTGTTTCAAACTAATGATGTCATTTTCGACTATTTTACAAGACATTTTAATCAAAGTTGTACGTAGATTTACTGGTTTTAACTGATGTACTTATGAATGTTGTACGTAGATTTACTAGTTTTAACTGATGTACTTATGAATGTTGTATGTATAGATTGTATAATGCCCAGATGAAATATTAACATTTAATGTTAAATATACAATTCTCAATGCCTACGTGTGGCTGGACATCCGTAACTAAACATGTCGTTCTCAAACATAACGTGTAGTGGGATTCCCATAAGTAAACATGTCGTTCTCAAAGATTACGTGCAGCTGGATTCCCATAGTTAACCATGTCGTTATCAAAGATTACGTGTAGCGGGATTCCCATAAGTAAACATGTCGTTCTCAAAGATTACGTGTAGCGGGATTCCCGTAAGTAAAGCACATTTTAACAAAGATATCAAGCAATTTGTAAACTGCGATATTATTGTGACAATATGTGAAGAGAAACTTTGATGATTCCAATTGAACTCAGATAGATTGTGCTAGCCAGCAAGAGATTAGATACGATGCTTCGTCTGTACCCATTGAACAGGTAGGTCATAAAATGTCTCCAATACAGGTAGTGCATAAAATTGACTTTTAAGCAGTTAAGATAATTAGAACAACAACAAAATAAATTAGTTTTTAATGAACGTTTCGCCACATCAAACCAAATTTGGCAGATATATACACGAAGTAATCGACAATGTATGTCGTTAGCGTGTGAATGAGCCCTAAAAAATAATATTTGTTCCTCGTCAGTAGTTATCTTTTAACTATGTTCATTTTGTAGTGATGCTAGTACCTGTACCTATTTGTAGACTTTGAGTATGTGTAAGTTTCACCAATTTACATTAGTTTAGTTTTACAATCTACTTGCTCAATGTTGGCAAGAAAACAATATGATATTACATCTGTGGAGCAATTAATTCACATAGCTAAGGGTTTATCCAGTAACATTAGACAGATTTGCATCTTCTTTATCAATAATTAAGTCAAAGCGAAGCCATTTACATACTTATAAAAGGTGTAAATTTTATGTAAAGGAAACTATATAGAAATGCAAGGAGCAGGAGCATTCATTATAAAATGTGACAGTACGCATACGTCAAATATGTTTCCGTTTAGCAATGATAGAGTTCAAGTACAATAAAATGCTGCATTGATTTATAATAAAAGTGAAAGTCACAAATCGTAAATATGCTCTCATCTCGGAGTCACGATCTTTTGAAGACACGGTAGGCACATTAACAACGCAAGAATTTGCAAGAGTTTACAATGCAATGACAAAAGTAAGGAGAGGGAGAATAGAAAAACAGCTTTGAATCACCTCTCTCTGTGTGTCTTTTACCCTCTATATCTCCTTCTTTGTAATAAAGTAACTATTAAAATACAAATTATTGTCAGCCAACATCTATGACCCTTTTAAACAAAAAAAAAAACATTTTACACGATCCATTTTAAACGGCAGTTGTCTAGCTTCAGTTAAGACGCGCGCGCGCGCGTGTATGTGTGTGTGTGTCTGTGTGTGTGTGTGTGTGTGTGTGTTGATGACCTGATCAGGTCAAGTGTAGGAGGGGTGGGGGTAACCAAAATTTCAAAAGAGCCCAACTTTTCTTTAAAAGGGCATTAAAGTAAAAATCTGTATACTTACTCAAAGTGTACATAATACCCAAAAACGTGTGCTAAAACAAAACGATGGTCAAGTGAAATATCAAGTGGCCATTGATTACGTTGTTGTGCATGTAACTTTTTTTGAAACCGGAAGCAATGAAAACACTTCATACCGGTCCGGCCGTGTGTGTGTGTGTGTATATATATATATATATATATATATATATATATATATATATATATATATATATATATATATATATATATATATATATATATATATATATATATATATATATATATATATATATATATGAAATAAATAAATCTTTCACCTGTAATAAACTGGACCAATGAGTGTCAGTGCTACATTAATTATAGCTTGAAAGGAGACTCTTTCCGATTTCGTTATACAATTCTGACAATACTCAGATGACGCCAACAGAATCGCCATATTATCTCATCATAATGAGTGTACATAACTAAGAGTGATACCTTCAATGACTGAGGTGCTGGATAGAATTCGTACAGCTATGTTGAAATTAGATTGGAATGACGTGTGAGTAGTGAGGGGTGGGGTCGATACCTACGCTTACTACACACCCACGCACACACACGCACACTGCAATTTCATTAAGTTTCCAAGCGTCTCAGTGTAAAAAGTTTCTAAATTAAAAACAGGCTGTGTCATGTAAAGCAGCCGAATATTGTATTTCGGCCTTCACTAACACAAGATTGAGAGTAGTGACTGCCACTATAGTTATTGAACATTAACCAACTTTGCACCGGTTTGAAAAGCATAAACATAAAATTTGTCATGCAAACCCAGCTAGTGATACAATTTATCACTCTGACAATAGTTTAGGTTTAATTGTAAGCGAACATGTCCACTCGTCTGATGACAATAGTACCATAACCTCGCAACGAACAAGTTAAGCCAAGAAAACAAAAACATACTGACTATGTTTTAATTAAGGAACAAGAGCGTTATATATGTTTCCAGCAATTATAATGTCTTGCTTCAACTAGAAAAATTATTTAAAAAGCCAAAGAGCTAGAATTTGATCACTGTGATCTTTATTTGGTCTGTGATTTCACATTATTTCAAAGTTTGACACCAACAGTGTAATATATATTTCGGTTGACATGTAGGACATGTAGTCAACAATATCATGGAAGGCCTCAACTTACATTCCATCAATCAGAAATATTATATTAAATTAAAATGTAAAGCTGTACTTCAAGTATGTTCTCGGAGGAGTGGGATATTTCCTAGCAATTTTGGCTTAATTTTAATAAGTTCGACGATTGATTAATAATGACATTACCCGCCTAAGTGACACGTTGCGTACGTTTATGTCATGACGTTTAATTGTATGATGACACTATCATGTTCTTCGTCTCCATTATAAGGTTAAATGATCATGGCTGGGTATTTATCCATGTGTAAATTTGACGTTATCACTCGCAAAGTAAATACAAACCGATGTACTTTAAGTTAACTTTGTCAATAATTCAGTCAAATTTACACAAAGATTTAATACCCATCTATGATAATTTCATTCTTATCATCCCGATTTACTTCGTTTCTGACATCTGATTAGCCCATTCATCAACAACGCATTCACTTTGAGGAAGATCGAAGTTTTCTTTCATTTTCCTCTTAACTGCAGCCGAGTACAAAGCTCGATCTTCGCTGACGAAGAATTGTCGATTCTTTTATACAGCAAAGCTTCAGAGCGGGTCATGCCAGCCAGCAATATATTGTTATGATCATTATTTTAACATATGCAATAATTTGGTTGATTCTGTTTAAAACGGGCTAACATTTTCTAACACCACGCTTGCGTATGACACGTATCGTTGTAGCATGCCTTGTTGATGCTTTCTACATATTTCGATCCTTCAAAATCATAATTGTCCCCATGTTTAATAGGATCCCTTGTTTCACATATGACCCTGGTATTTAACAACAGCAAGTGAAACATTATCGAAGCAAAATGCAATAAGTTTTCAAGTTTGGTTTGTAAAGCCAACCAATTTCTCTTTTTTAGCAAAAGGGGATGCATGTTGAAATGCAGGAAATACTTTGCAATTGTACCCTTTAAACTTCTGTTCAACGATTGTAATCAGGGGGCTACACATCCTGGTTAGCATCACAAAGGTTGGTGGGTGTGGTTTGCTGTTGTTATTATTATGGTCTAAAACGTTGGTATGGATACAACCTCAAATAAAATTAACTGAAAACTTGGAAGCAAAATTAGTCCGAAGAGAAGAATCGACCAATGTATTAAACAAAAATGATTGACATAACCGTGTATATCCAATCAGGTAGCAGGATTAAAAACAATTGGATTTAGAATCAACTGACGACCACGAATTATCCAGAATGTTTGGAAACCCAGAGAGACTTTATACTCTCTCTCTTTCTTTCTCATTCTTTCTCTTTTTTCTTTCTTTCTTTCTTTCTTTCTTTCTTTCTTTCTTTCTTTCTTTCTTTCTTTCTTTCTTTCTTTCTTTCTTTCTTTCTTTCTTTCTTTCTTTCTCTCTCTCATCTATGTGTGTGTGTGTGTGTGTGTGTGTCTGCAAAAGAAGAGAGGGAGAAGTTAGGGTTACGTCTGAATAGATAGTGCTACAAAATTGAGATGATGATTGTATTTGTCTTTCAGCAGTCGTTCTCTCTTCCTGGCTTTTTAGAAGAAAAAAATTATAATCACTAAACACTACGTGCATAAAGTCTTCATGCGATGCATTACATTAATCTATAAACATAAAATGTTAATATTTTAGTTTTAGTTTGCAAAAGATGAATTAAAAGTCTGACATTTCAATAATCGCTCATTAACTTTGTTATTGGGTCATTCACCTGTATGCATGACGAAGCCAACTGTCCACAAGGATTTAATTTACTGACAAGAATCAAAATAGACACCAATGAAGTGCCGTTTAGTCGATTTTGTAACATTCTATACTTCCGTGAATCATGTTCTTATGTTTTTAAAACTATTTTACATAATATCCCTGTCATTTATGGTCGGAACATTGTGTTTATTTGGTTCTTTGACTAAGATAAATAAGTAACAGACTTTATATAGTAACATAAAGCGGGTGTGCCCCTTGATTGATGATTTCTTGGATATAACATTCCGTTAGAACCGACAAAAGTGAAATCATATCATCGGTTAATAACATATATCTAGATATGCAACGGTACAGAGTGTACTTCATACACTTAACATAATTGTTGATTTTGTTACAAAAATGGAATTTTAATTGTCGCTATTTACCACTTTTGTATTATGCATATTGGCGGATTTTAATAATCAAGGTGATAATCTTGATGCTAAACATCACTCTTTCAAATCTGTTCGATTTTAAAAAAAATATTTGCGTCAACCAAAAATTAAACTAATGTGCAGAAGTACATAGCGGTAGTGTGGCATGGTCTGAAAATAACATCTACTGGCAAAATGTGCAAATAAACCACTGCAAGTTCTTCATCTTTGAACGTATCGCTATGCACAATGGTGACGAAGATGTAAGAGCTATCTTGAAACATTTGCATTAGGACTGTTTAGCTGGAGAGATTTTTACACTGAGTTATACATAAAAGTTGCTAGTGCTTATCTGGATAAAGTAACGATCAATCAATCAATAGGAAAAACAAATCAAACTTGTGTTGCATTGAAAACGAACAGTATTTATAACATGTACATTGTATCTTACAAGTAACAGCTGTAGGTAACATAAGTTTCTTATAGGTATGTGTAACGGCAAATTTTTTTTTTTTTCTATCTTGTTTTTTTTTTCTTGGAGAATGAAAGGAGCCCACGCACCATTAATACAAAATGTGTAAATTTTATATAACCGTTTAGTCTATACACCATTACTACAGATTTGTTAATTTTATATAATTGTTTAATCCATACACCGTTTATACAGATGTGTACATTTTATATAACTGTTTAGTCCATACACCATTACTACAGATTTGTTAATTTTATATAATTGTTTAATCCATACAACATTAATACAGAGATTTTAATTTTGTATTATGCTTTAGTTTACACACCATCACTACCGATTTGTTAATTTAGTATAATTCTCTAGTCCATACACTAATTATACATATTTGTTAATAAACTATGTGTCGACAATCTATCTGAAGTATAATCGCATTAGACAGGTTTATTAAAGGCTAAAGTCACTAGTAATATCGGGAAATGGAAAATGAAAGTATAGCATGGGGAAGGGGGGAACTGATGTGTGATTTTTTTGGTTTCTATGGTCTCACTGGATAGTTTGGTATTATGACACCTACCTACTTTTTAAGGGAGAAGGCATGAACCTAATTATGATAGGTCTATCATTTATAAATTCACACAGAAGTTGCATGTTGTTTAGATTTGTTTCGAGTTAGACTTGAAAATAGGCAGGCTTGTTTGGTGACTGCCTGTCACAGACTAGCACTAGAGATCAAATACGTAACTTGGGTTGCAAATTAACAACCGACTTGGCTTATGCATTTACGTATATCTGCTAGAGAGGTAAATATCTACAATTCGAGACGGTTGAGGGCGCCGAAACGTATTCTAATTTGCTTTAGTACTGGTGAACTTTATTCACGCATAATGCACATACTGATTCCTTTCACCGCCTTGTCACAGGAAAATATTCAAAATAGTTCTTTGCTGTCAAAATGAATGTAAAAAAGGGGTTGGTGGCAGTGTTGGTTCAGAATAAAAACCACCAGTTGAATGAGGAATTACCCTGTTTGCCGTTTGCGCAGTCACAATTTCACATGCAATCCTTCTACACATATAATTAGTTTGTTTTTATTTGTATCTTCAGTGTAAGATTATTTTCATTTTCCTGCAATTGGTCAGAGTCTGATGAAAATTCACCATACAAACTGTCCAGTGAGACCTTTATTTTTTGGGGGTGTGGGTGGGGTGGTCGAATTCTTTGGTCGAAAGAGAGTCCTTACATGAACAATCATATAAAGTGCAGTCACGAATCGATCCAGTCTATACTCAAACTGGTTGATACGATTAATTCTTGGATGCCTCACGTGTGCAATATCGGTATGTGTGTGATTGGGAATTTTAAAGTAGCTTTAACAATTTTTCAGTCATATCACTACGATGTCACATTATCCTGACACCAGGCCGACCAGTCCTAACACTAACCTCTTAATGCTGAAAGCCAAGCGAGGTAGCTGTTAGTACCATTTTTGTAAGTCTTAGGTATTACTCAGACGGGGCTCGAACCCATGACCTCCATCTTCCGCGGCGGACGTTGTAACCACAAGGGCAACGGAACGGTAGGAAAGTAGATCCAATAAAAATAACTAAAAGGGTAGTTAACTTACGAAACCCGAATAATCCTTGTTTTGCGTGTAACATTCAATCTTGAAATAATGTGTAAAACTATTGATCACTTTCGAGGAAGTATTTGATCGTCTAATTGAGAATAATTGATCCATCAAAGACACGCAATAATTCGCTGTTGTGCATGGTTTATGTGTTTAAGGTACATAATACATTATGTATGTACTGACTTTAAATGCACATTGAAAGGTTTAAAACAATGCAATTTTCTAATACTGATAATTCGTTCTTTGATTCCTTAGCTGCTGGTTGTCAATATGAATGCACGTGCATAAATAGAAATAAGTAGAGGTAGCTTGCAGGTATGTCTACTAAGCAAATTTATTTTTAAAGCTTATCGGGATCCTTTCACTTGGCAAATTTTAGAAACATTTTCCACCTGCATATGTTTATCTCTGTTACTACCAGTATACGTTTAGTCACGCTTATTATAAACAAATTGCTGACTCCCACTTTCATTATACAACATGCATGTCGGGTCTGTTGTGCAACCTCACAGGAACTCTGCGCTAGTTATAAACTCTATTAATGAAACAAGTACAAAAACCGAAGGATTCCTTTTAAGAAAAGCTGATGAGCCTATCTCGAGTAGTAACAGATGATTAATCAATATAAAGAACTGAAAGTATTTTGAGTAAATGCTTTAACGAACAGTTTCAATCATTAAAAAGAATACAATTAACCTTTGCATTTCTTCAATCGTAAAGCAGAGAGTGCTTTTGAACATGAGTCCTTTTTAAAGGAAACTACGTTTTGTTATGAGGCCTTGATCGATTCTACCTTAATGTTATCATTTTTGTTGGTATTTTTTGCTGATTTACGTGCCAGCAGAGATATAGGTCAACCAGTGCTTTCTTTAAACTGGCTCTCGCACCTGAAGCACATTTTTTCTCCATTTTACCATTTTGGCGACCTGTGTTTTGGTTCTGTGACGTCATTTATCAAATCAATGTGTAAATGAGGTTTCAGTTCCAGAAGACAGTGTCTGCAATGTTTAGCCGTAGTTTATGTAGTATATACTAAAGGTGAATTGCGGAGAGGAGATCGCCATCTTAGTTCCTACTGTTCTCGTTTTAATAATAATCTCATTCAGCCAGACTTTCGCATGACTCGAAGAGATTTACGCTAAACACGAGCTTAACAAAAACGTTGTTTCTTATCGCTCATTTACTATTGTTTTGTTATCTCTTTTGTTCTTTATTTTCTTTCTGAAAATTAAACTATACTATAAAGTCATTAGCACTATTTCCATATAAGCAATAAACGTAAATATATTTGTTATCTACATTAAAGATGTTAGAGAGTATCAATCAAAAAGAAACAAAAGGACAAAACCGTTTCTCTTTTATGTGGGTCAGCTACTGTCAGTCTTACGATTAGCTCGATACATGCACAGGAGCTAAAACCTGTATTACCTATACTTATGTATGTGAGTCGTGCAAACAAATTATGAAAACTTTTGATTTTTATGATTTTATTTTTATTAAAAACGCTAACTTGTCAACCAAACATGGCGAAAATCGTATGAGACGCACGTGATGACTGGTTGAACGAGAACATTTTCGCACTTGAACAAGACTATTTTACGTTTAAATAATGTTCAATCAGAACAAGCACCTTTGTTGGACTTCAAAATACACTCCAAATTATGTCGGTTTGGCCTTGTGTTGAAATATTATAAGAACCTGGTCCACGGAACGAACCAGCGTCATAGCGTATGCATCACGCTTGTAATGTACAGCAAAAATACCTACCTCACAAATTAATTGCCTTATATTTTGCAACTTCGCTGTTGATTTCGACCTAAATTGTACGTGATAGACTGATAATTTAAAGTTGTCCATGTTGCGCGTGTTTAGTGTCAGACGGTGCATTGTAACTAGTTTATCCATCGATCAGTTGCTATAAGACCAAGTTTAAATATTTAGTAGCTGGCTCAATAAAGGGAACTGTATAAACGAATACTTTTAACGACCCCGCAGATCGTTCTGAAAATATTTTCTAAGGCTTTTTATTGGAAAACATCAATTTTAGCCTTTAGTTTTAAGAACAACAGTACCAGTTGATGACGCTTTGTTAGTAACTGAATGATGTAGTTGAAAATTTATTTCTTGTGGGATGATTCTATGAAGCTAATACCGCATTAAGTATTTTCGTTTAATTAGACATGACACATTGCATATTTGGTAGTCCT